>JARPMJ010004886.1:0-69811 GCA_033366665.1 Phoxinus dragarum | reverse complement strand
GATATGGTACAATCGTTTGTAACGTTTTCCTGGTGACTACTTTAATCCACTGATAGCATGTGTCACCAAACAAATCACAGTCAAGAGACTCAAGTGCAATGTTTTACTCATCTGCATGATTTAAATGTTAATATATTTTTTCCTATCCAAGGGACTCACTTGGTTGTCATGGCCAGCATCTCCCGGCCGTGGATAAAACTTAATTCCTACAAGAGCAACTCAAGAGTAATGTCAGGTATATGCTGTGCAGCTGAAAATGTATTCTACGCTCAAGTCAACAACACAATATCAAGTGTATCGAGGTAGTATTTTATCGGTATACCGTTACCTTACTTCAGGGTAAGTATCGTACTAAGATTAATAAGATTTAGTGCTATTAAAATAAATAAATTGGCACTGCCCTCACAATTCGCTTCACCAGGTAATGATTCGATTCTACGACGCATTGCGATGCATCAAAATTATTCTGCACACAAGGCAAATTTCATCAGTCATGAGGCAATACAAGCAGTCATATATTGAACAACAGATTTTATAGGCTGATGTGTGTATTATCACTCTTCTGTATCTTTGACATAAATGTCATTAATCAAAATAAAATTGAATGGTACAGGGTATCGGATAAGGCATTTTCAAACCTGAAAAAGAAAACCTTAAATCACTGCTTCAGTGCTTTTGAACGAGAAATGTTTCCCATCTCTCTGCTTCTGAACCATTTGAAATTAAATAGTGAAATAATAACAGCCAACTTTGTTGTTGTTGTTGTATTGCCAACGTGCTTGATTTTAGTGTGGCAGGTTTTAAACATCGCGTAAGTTTTGTCACGTTTCCCATTAACTCCGTAGAATCTAAATGTGCCCAGATGTCCGCTTTCCAAGCTCTGGGTGCGATTTTAATTACCCGTCTATCGCGGTCATCTCCCTCCACTCAGCCATTTTGATTGTTGTTGTTATGCCCCCGGAAGTAATTGAAACTTCTCAACTTTATTGTTTAACCCAAGGCCAGAAAATAAACGGCGAAATAATCGATTATGGCACTTTGCCGCATCGATGCTGAATCGTGCATGCCCCACATTGCAATGCATCACCGAATCTATTATTGTTGACACCACTAGTATATGCTTTCTGCTCGGTCATCGAAAATTCACTATGAGTATCTCTATTCTAAGCAGGTCATCTATCTTGTCTGTTAACGCTGGCCCACTGTGGTGAATTAAGCGACCCGATTCAGCTAGACGAAGGTGCATGTCCAATCTCAGATTTGGGCATGTGGAACAGCTAAGGTCAGACATATTACCAAGCCTACTCCGGCTTCGTTCATCCACGCTTCACAGAATTATCCTATAGCGGCTGCTAACGTCCTTTTGGGTCGAAGTCGTGGTAAAACTTGTATGTGCTAACGAAGCTCTGTTGCGTCACTAAGGCAGATCTTGTCAGGCGGTCATTCTATTTCTGAATGTTTATCTGGCAATCAGTAGTCTCTAATTTCATGATTAAGGTCGCGCTCATTCCTGGCCACTGCAATGCCATATCTACGTGCTTTCAAGTTTTAGTCTTCAGGCTTCAGATGGTTTCACCCTTCAGCAACCCGGATCCATCACCCTGCCCTCCTCTAACAGAGATCACGTATTTAAGTCAATCCAGCTAGACCATATTTCACTAAAGGAGTGTTTCCCAACACCTTTAAAGCTCAGACTCTGCAGTATTTGTTATAATGTTTCACTTATCTTTTCAGATTCCTCTTATTCCCATCCTGATCATGGCCGGTTGTTCCTTCCTCGTCTACAATTACAAAATTTATGTGTGGTAGGTCTCCGGTGTCCCCAGGGTGCGTGCGAGGGGTTTTGGCTCACAAAGCCCCACAGATATTTTATTGATGCCGGAATCATCATTGAGGGTGAGTGAAGCACACAGTTTGTCTATCCCTCGGATGCAGTCAGGCTACTGCTCCCAGCACAGGGGGCGGAGTTTCCAACAGCTCGTACTACAGCTTCGAAACTTACCCCTCACAGACAAATCTCAAAACTTTTAGCTTGTTCAAATCAGAGTCAGTCAAAGATGGAGAAACCCAAGAAGTGTAAACATGTAGATCTCACTTCAGGATGGTTAGTTCATGATTACGCAGCTTATGCGTAGTTATCTTCTAGTCATTGATTTGCTCATTCTGTTTTGATATCTATAAATCATATTGGGGGGACTGAATTTATGTAATTTTAGGGTTTGTGATGCCACTAACCCAGGAGAAATGCCGCTCAGCATTTCTCGTAGTCCTTAAAGCAATCTTGTTAAATGAAAATCTTCCATGGTCGACCTTTTGAGTGTTGTAACTTTGCTAAATGTATTCTAGAATTCAAGTTCTGTTATCACATTAACAATTTCCAAAATTAGCAATAAATTCTGTTCCTTCTCATCTATGATTAAATTCCTTAAAATCTGCCCAAGTTCTCAGATCACTCCCCCTGTTACCCAACCTAATGAAGCACCTCTATCTAAAGCCTGGTTCAGGGCTCATTTAGTTGCTGTCCTCAAAAGCTGCCATCTATCCCCTTCTCTATACTGGTCACTCCTTCAGAATTGGGGCAGCCACTACACCAGCTGAACGAGGAGTTTCTACATCAGCCATTAAGATCATGGGAAGATGGTCTTCCTCTGCTTTCGAATCCTATATAAGAACCGGTTCTAAAATCATCCTTGAAGCTCAGCAAGCTCTCCAGTAACGATCCAGGTAAATCCTAATGCAAATACTGGTGGTGGTGTCTCGGTCGTACATCACTTACTTACGAGCAGCAGCTAATTCCCATCATTTGATAAGCCACATCATGTCTGTCTCTATGTGTTT
The DNA here is from genome assembly GCA_033366665.1 of Phoxinus dragarum. Lineage (NCBI taxonomy): Eukaryota > Metazoa > Chordata > Actinopteri > Cypriniformes > Leuciscidae > Phoxinus > Phoxinus dragarum. The sequence continues at coordinate 66,973 of JARPMJ010004886.1, read as the reverse complement.
GCAACTCCGTTTTGTGTGGCCGTTCAGCCTGTCTCTCGTCTCTGTGTGATCTTTCTCGGCCTAGTGGCTGAGCTCGGTCTCGTCCCAAGTAGGCGGTCATAGCCATGTTCTGTGTGGCCTATCGTGGCCTTGTCCTCATGGTCCATCGCGGCCTGGTTCGTGTGGCCTAGCGGCCTTGTCTTGTGAAACTTGTCTTTTGTGTGGCATTAGCGGCCGTTGTGGCTCCTAAGCGGTCTCGTCTCTGTGGTCTCCCATGGCCGTGTGGCCTACCGTGGCCTTGTCCTGCAAGGCCATTGTGGTCTAGTGACCTCTAAAGGTCGTGGTTTCATGTGGCTTTATGGCCGTGTCTATGTTTAGCCCGTCTATGTGTGGCCTTTAGCGGCTCGTAGCTCATTGCTGCCCTGTCCTGTGCGTGGCCATTCGTGGCCGGGGCCCATCGCGGCCTTTGTTCAGTGTGGTCTATCATGGCCGTGTGGCCTATCGTGGCCTTGTCCTATGTGTGGCCCATCGTGGTCTGTGGTCCATCGTGGCCTCGGTTTCATGTGGCTTAGTTGCCTCGTCTTATAGGCTCGTCTCTGTGTGGCATTAGCGGCCGTTGTGGCTCCTAAGCGGTCTCGTGTCTGTGGTCTCCCATGGCCGTGTGGCCTACCGTGGCCTTGTCCTCCAAGGGCCCATCGTGGTCTAGTGACCTATAGAGGTCTTGGTTTCATGTGGCCTAACGGTCGTGTCTGTTTAGCCGTCTACGTGTGGCCTTAGTGGCCTTGTCCTATGTGCGGCCCATCGCGGCTGCTGTTTTGTGTGGCTTAGTAGCCTCGTCTTATAGGTTCATATTCATGTGGCATTAGCGGCCGTTGTGGCTCCTAAGCGGTCTCGTCTCTGTGGTCTACCATGGCCGTGTGGCCTACCGTGGCCTTGTCCCTTATGCGGCCATCATGGCCTTGTGGTCCATCGCGGCCTTGGTTTTATGTGGTCCAATGGCTGTCTGGTCTATCGCGGCCTGTCCTGTGTGTGACCCACCGTGGTCCTCGTGGCCATTGTGGCCCTGCTTTTATGTGGTCTATCATGGCCGTGTGGCCAATGTGGCTTGTCTGTGTGTGCCCTCGAGGTATGTTGGTCCATCGCGGCCTTGCTATGTGGGGTCGAAGCCGGCCTTGTGGTCAAGCATGACCTTGTGTTTATGTGGTCTATCATGGCCTGTGGTCAAGCATGACCTTGTGTTTATGTGGTCTATCATGGCCTGTGGTCAAGCATGACCTTGTGTTTATGTGGTCTAGCATGACCTGGCGCCTCATCGGCTTTTATGTGCGGCCCATCGTGGTCAAGTGGTCCATCGTGGCCCCGTCTTTATGTGGTCATCTTGACCTTGCGCTATTATGGCTTCTGTGCGTGGTCCATCGGACCTTGTCTCTATGTTGTCTGTTTCACCATGTTCATGTACAGCCATCACGGTGTAATGGGTCCATCGCGGCCGCGTCTATAGGCATCTTAACAATGCATAAAAAAAAAAAAAAAAAAAAAAAATATATATATATCGTACACACCCACTATATTGCTTTTATCACGCTATTTTTTTCTAACTTTTCTTTCTCGTTTCAGGATCTGCAGGATGCTCAACCGGTGGGTATACTTACTCTCAGTTCTTTGGGGGTGGGCTCCGTCCCGGTGGAATTATTCCTCCACCTATCTTTGGGGGTCGGCTGCGCCCCTGCCTTCGTCTTCAGGCAGGATATGCAGATTCCGCTACCCTCGCATTGCTCTCTAAGGACGGGGCCTACGCCAAAGAACTTTATAAATTCATGCTTGCTGGGCTGTTAATAAATATACGCTGTTATATCAATTTATCTCCCGAGTCTTTCTGGTAGAAATGACAGCTTCAGCGTAGGTTCTGCCAGGAAGACTCAATCAGCGTGCCACGTATTACTTCTCTCCTAACCAATCATGTGCTAACACTCACAGTATAAAAGATCGGTACTTACACTCGTCTGAGTTCGCAGATGCTGACGCTGCCAAGTACCTCCATCCTCCCCAACCACCACCCAGATGGCACCTCCCCCTTCATCCTCCCCACCACCACCAGGATGGTCCCCTTCCTTAACCTCCAGGGGGGGTCGGCTGCGCCCCTGCCTTCGTCTTCAGGCAGGATATGCAGATTCCGCTACCCTCGCATTGCTCTCTAAGGACGGGGCCTACGCCAAAGAACTTTATAAATTCATGCTTGCTGGGCTGTTAATAAATATACGCTGTTATATCAATTTATCTCCCGAGTCTTTCTGGTAGAACTATTTTTTGTTCAGTCCTCCCAAATCATATTAATTTATCTGACACTAAACAACACAGGTGCCACTTATACAACACCTAAAATGCAAATTCTTAGACTGAGAATATATAAGTTAGAGAGGGAATAAATGCTTTAGACATTTGTGTTGACAGGAAGTCAAGATTATTGCTATAATCTCTTTGGCAACCATCAATAGAGAAAAGGCGACACTGGGTCATGATGTGTTTTATTGGAGTAACAATCTACAAAAAGTACATCAGTAAATCAGTTTGTAACATTGAACACTAAACCGGTTCTGAACCACTTTACACGTCCAAGACACAGAAGCCACATTAAAGGTACATTTACACAGACTTTTCATTGTGAGGAATCACATTTAAAGCGGAATCACAATGTAACGTATGTGTTACGTTTATGACACAATGTTAAATCTAGTAAAACGTTGTGAAAAGTTGTAAAAAGAAACTCATATGATGGTTGTTGTGTTCATAAGAGAAATTGTGCTGTGGCCTACTACTCTGAAAAAGAAGTCAGCAGTGAGAACCCATGTGCAGCTTTATTCAAATAAACATGAACAAAATAAACAAGGACTTGAACAAAACCTAACACTCTCCAATAGTGGTTACAGGGAACAAAGCTTGACAAGAGACAATAGTAAAATGAGGGTTATATATAGGGGAGCGCGGGGCACAACCTAACGCGGGGCTAAATGTAACACGGACCTTTTACGTAGTTACTCAGGGTCACGCGGGTTGTGTTTACGATCTTTTTATCTCGCTGCCAGAAGACGGTCTCCCGTGGATTTGTGAACATTTTTTGGTAATATTTTGTGAAGATACGGGACAAAGAGTGTTTTGACACCATGTTAGTATTTTTTTTCATCATACGTATTTTTCTGTTTCTGAGTTGTGTGTGTACGTCACCAAATCTAACTTTATATTGCCTTAATCACTGTCTTGTTGGCTAAAACATGGCACCATTTTGAAACATGTCAGCAACTCCTAGCAACTGTTAGCTAGGTTTAAAATATTTTTTACACAGCGGGGTTAGTTGTAACACAGTGTTACAACTAAGCCGCCAAGTGTTCACAATATTGTAGGCTATGGGATTTGTTTACTATATTGATCACTTGTTTATTTATTAAAAATATTGCCTGTTTTCATGTAATAAACACTTTAAAATGTGATTTTAAGCTTGTTTTTATTATTATTACTGTTACTATTAATAATAATAATAATTTTGCATGCAAAACTGTTCATCCCCTTTCCTATATCTCTATCCATGATATTGATCCATAATAGAAGGATGATTGGATGAGGGATGGATGTATGGATATCTATCTATAAAGATGTACAAACAATATCAAACTATACAGATAAAATAGTACTGAATTATGTGTGTTACACATAAGTGTTACAACTAACCCCTCTGTCTGTTACAACTGACCCCGCATATGGGGTAAGTTGTAACATTTGCACTTCTGTCACTTTCAGTGCAACTGTACGAAAATGGAAGGTCCTAGAAAAAAAACTTTAAGTGTTAATTTGTAGCAGAGATGTGTATGTTTCTTGTGTAAAAAAAATAATTAATCTAACCTAATTATTTTTTAAATAATTGAGCCAAAAACCAAAATGCGTTAGGTTGTGCCCCGCTCTCCCCTACACAAAGACTAATGACTTAAGCTTAAGTTGTTATGCATTCTGCTAAGAAGCGTCATTCAAATCCTCTGTACGTCTACAGCGCACTCCGTCCATATCGGAGAGATTCTGCTCTCAGTTCAATGAGTCGAATACTTCCCACCTTGAGATCGGCTGTCACCGATTTAGTTCACTTGCAAATTGCTTCAATCGTACAAGTTTTTTTTAATACATTTTTTGCATTTATTTTGCATTAATATTGCAAGACTCCAAAACTCCCTGAAAACTGCAGTTGTCAAGCCCCTGATGAAAAAGAGTAATCTGGATAAGACCATATTAAACAACTATAGACCGATCTCAAATCTTTCTTTCATAGGCAAGATCATTGAAAAAGTTGTTTTCAATCAGCTGAACAAATTCTTAAGCTCGAATGGATACTTTGACAATTTTCAATCTGGTTTCCAACCGCATCACAGCACATAGAGGTTATTATGTGAGTATAGGAGACCATAAGTCTGAGTGGACATCCATGACATGCGGAGTTCCTCAAGGCTCAATTCTTGCGCCACTCCTATTCAACCTGTACATGCTTCCAATGAGCCACATACTGAGAAAGAACCAAATCTCTTACCACAGCTATGCAGACGACACACAGATCTACTTAGCCCCTATCGCCTAACGATTACAGCCCTATTGACTCCCTGTTCCAATGCATTGATGAAGTAAACAGTTGGATGTGCCAAAAATTTCTTCAGTTAAACAAAGACAAAACTGAAGTCATTGCGTTTGGAAACAAAGATGAAGTTCTCAAGGTGAACGCATACCTTCACTCTAGAGGTCAAACAACTAAAAATCAAGTCAGGAATCTCAGTGTGTCTCTAGAGTCAGACCTTAGCTTCAGTAATCATGTCAAAGCAATAACTAAATCAGCATACTATCATCTGAAAAATATTGCAAGAATTAGATGCTTTGTTTCCAGTCAGGACTTAGAGAAACTTGTGCATGCTTTCATCACCAGCAGGGTGGATTATTGTAATGGACTCCTTACTGGCCTTCCCAAAAAGACCATAAGACAGTTGCAGCTCGTACAGAACGCTGCTGCCAGGATTCTGAGCAGAACCAGAACATATGAACATATCAGACCAGTCCTCAGGTCTTTACACTGGCTCCCAGTTACATTTAGGATTGCTTTTAAAGTATTATTAACTGGTATATAAATCATTGAATGGCCTAAGACCTCAATACATTGCAGATATGCTCACTGAATATAAACCCATCAGATCACTCAGATCATTAGGATCACATCAGCTAGAAATACCAAGGGTTCACTCTAAGCACAGCGAGTCCGCTTTTAGCTATTATGCCAGCCACAGCTGGAACCAGCTTCCAGAAGAGATCAGGTGCGCTCCTACAGTAGCCACATTCAAATCCAGACTCAAAACACATCTGTTTAGCTGTGCATTTACTGAATAAGCACTGTGCCACTGTCCGTCCAACTGTTTGCACTGTATTTTATTTTATTTTTTATTCTAAACTGTTTTAATTATTCTTATTTCTTTTGATTATTTTAATTTCTTCTATGTAAAGCACTTTGAATTCGCAAAAATGTGTATAAAATGTGCTATATAAATAAACGTGCCTTGCCTTTCCTTGCCTATTTATGATTCATTCTGTGAGTAACATTTACAGTAATGTATCATCAAGTCTTATAGACATGTAAAATAGAGCTATAGCCTATGGGCAGAAGGAGCTCCTCTTTCCTAAATGTAACTAAATTTAGTTGATCAAACTTAAATAAATTTCATAGATGACACTATAGATTAAATAACAATTAAATCACATATCACCATTTCATGGTGCACAAGAGCAGGACAATTTCCCAATGCGGTGCAGATAAAGAACAGGCTGAACAAAACCAGCCAGTTTATAACAAATCAGACCAGTGATACAAAGTGTATGAATATAGTGGTTTGTTAGAGTGGTAAATAATCCTGTGATAGTAAATGGGACATATATGATAGCCATGCTCATGTCACGGGGTGACAAATAATCCCCGGAACTATTCCCACCAGAGAAGTGTTCCCGCCGGGGCACTTTTAGTGTAACACTGTCCCCGGGCCCTGTGTGTGTGTCTGTCGTCATGACAACTAAACGGCGGATTGGCAACAGGTGTGGAGACTTCACTCTGAGTGTCTGATTGAAGTGACGCCAGTATTCTGAGAGGATAAAACACAAGGGGAAGAGAAGGCTGGGTGTTGTGTTTTTCCTGCCACGTGGGTCGTGTTGAGTGGTGTTTTGTTTTTCCCCGTTGATCTGGTGTGGTTCTCTCCCGTTGGGAAATGTTTGTGGAGTGTTGCAGCTGAAGGATCATCGTGAAAGAAGAGGAGTGTTGCTTGTGGGATCCAAGGGCAGTTTTTGAAGAGTGGAATTCGTCGCCTGGACTGGAAAAGAGTGAGATGAGTGATTGACAAATTGAATCTCATAAACGCATGTTTTCTTCACTAACTTGGATACTGGTTTGGAGTGCTTGGATCACGTTGTATACATCGCACTGAGTGAAATATACTGATTCCTTGTCGATCTCTTGCCTCCTCCTTGGCCATTGGAAATGGCGAAGTGAAGCCCACTTGTAGTGGTGAGGAAAATATTCAGAACATCCGTCCCAACCCTGACGATCATCAGCTCTTCAGATCGAGACCTCTGGGTGAGTGTTGGCCCTATTTTGCACTTGAAGAGTGGATTTGTAGTGCTGGAATTGACGTTTCCCATCACGTTGCATGTTTGGAGTTGGACTGCCGTGTGTGTGTGGAAGATTTATCTTTTATCGCCGTGCACTCCCCATGTGTCATGCTGGTCTACCGCTTATCATAAGAGCCTAGTAAGATCGATTGTATTCACCTGTTGGATGTCAGAAGGAAAAGCCCCCGTGTGGTAAATAACCCCTCGGTTTGAGAACTGTCTACTTCTGTATGAAGTTTTGATTCTGTCTGCCCCAGCGAAAGCCCGCTCGGCTTGTGACTCCGTCCCCTGCAACACATGAGAGAGCTGTTCGCCTCTATTTGAAGTGTTGATTCTGTCTGTTCCAGTGAAAGCCCCGCTCAGCTTGCGACTTGAGTCTGCTGCAGCCCTGAAACCCACCTGTATGGTGCGAAGTGCCTGCCCCTTACAACCCACGTGAGAACTGTACATCTCTGCTGGAGGTCTTGATCCTGTCCATTCAAAAGAGTTCCGCTCCGTCGATGACCCAGAGGTTGCTGTGGCCTGGAGGCCCCTTGTGTGGTGTTCGTCACTTACCACTGTGAGTCTGGCACTAGTGCCAGGAGGAAGTGAGCCCTGATCCATCTACTCACCGGTGATACCCACCTGTTCCGTACTTACCACTGTGAGTTTGGCACCCAGCGCCAGAAGGAAGTGAGCCCGACCATCTACTCACCTGTGATACCCACCTGTTCAGTACTTACCACTGTGAGTTTGGCACCAGCGCCAGAAGGAAGTGAGCCCGACCATCTACTCACCTGTGATACCCACCTGTTCAGTACTTACCACTGTGAGTTTGGCACCAGCGCCAAAAGGAAGTGAGCCCGACCATCTACTCACCTGTGATACCCACCTGTTCAGTACTTACCACTGTGAGTTTGGCACCAGCGCCAAAAGGAAGTGAGCCCGACCATCTACTCACCTGTGATACCCACCTGTTCCGTACTTACCACTGTGGGTTTGGCACCAGCGCCAGAAGGAAGTGAGCCCTGACCCATCTACTCACCTGTGATACCCACCTGTTCAGTACTTACCACTGTGAGTTTGGCACCAGCGCCAAAAGGAAGTGAGCCCGACCATCTACTCACCTGTGATACCCACCTGTTCCGTACTTACCACTGTGGGTTTGGCACCAGCGCCAGAAGGAAGTGAGCCCTGACCCATCTACTCACCTGTGATACCCACCTGTTCAGTACTTACCACTGTGAGTTTGGCACCAGCGCCAGAAGGAAGTGAGCCCGACCATCTACTCACCTGTGATACCCACCGGTCCATTACTTACCCCGGTGTCGCCTTGGATTCCTGGGAAGAGGAAGGAAGAGGATTTTAGATTAGGATTTTCAAATTACTTTTATATATTAAATAAAGCTTGTCATTCTTTTTATTCCTGTCTCCTGCCTCCTCCTTTGACACGCTCCTCAGGGTGATCCTGGTCTAGGGGTGGGTGCAGTCTGGCTTAGCCACCTCGACCTGTGACACTCACAGTAGTTATTAGAATGATTTGAAACGCTCTTCTCTTCATGTGGTTTTCCTCCTCTCTCTATCCTGGTCCTGACTGCTTCAGAGCTCTGAGAACAGCCACAAGACAAAACAACTGAATGAAGAGGAAGAGGAGGAACTGCAGCGATAAAAAATTTGTATGCATTTGTACATTATTTGTCAAGTTAATAAATAAAGAACAGAAGCAGGAGCCAAGAATAGATATCCAGGTTACAGTGCAGCAGATCACTCTATATCTGAGAGGTTTGTACTTCAGAAAGGTTACAGGATGAACCACTGCCAGGTAACGCTCAACACAGATCAGACACTGAAACCGAGGACGGCCAGTGAAGGAGAGTCCTAGTAAAAGAGTGGTAATTCTAAGATTCTCTGAAAGCAAACTGACATAATATAAACAAAAAAATTCAGACAGATAAAAAGCTCACAAACAGAGATTGAGGTTGAAGAACTCTGATGAGACTCCACTTCCTGTTCCTGTGATGATGAGCCATATAATAAAGGAGTGTGTAGGAAGACCAAACAGGAGATTGATGCTGAACATGTACATTTTCTGACTTTCAAGTAACCAGAAATAATCAGTTGTGGAGTTTGTAGATGCTTAAGGTGTGGTGAAGTTCACTGTGTAGCTGTCCATCTCCCTGTCTGTTTGTCTTCAGCAAAATATACTGCAACTGCGATTTACTGGAAAAGAGAAGCGTAAATGAACCAGTGAATATTTGAATATTTTTTAATGCATCTAGTTTGAACAATCCAGTTTAGAATTGTAAAAAATATTTGTTTACATTCAAATAACAAGAGCACTTCGTTATTAAATGATGCAGTCTCTTTTAATTCAATATCTCTAAACAATTACACTTGCTCCAAAACCCATGGACATATAAACACAATTATGCGGTTGATTATTGTTGACGGTAATGTCCGGTCTCTCTGGATGTGTATAAATCTCTGTGCTGTGTTTTGTACACTGACTTCACAGCTGTCACAAGAATATATGACTTAATCTACTACACATCACATAAAACATATACTAAAGATAAAAAAAAAAAAATGAGAAAATGTTTTTGGACTTTTGATGCATGTAAACCTGTTGTAGAAGGCTCCAAAGCAAAATTAGGAGCCTTTAAAATAACATAATAGGGGCACTTTAAATTAAAAACTGTGTCTAGGTGACCCGAAACAGACAAATAGTTGGTCCAAAATATGCCACAGGGCAACTCAGTGAACATAAGCATCCAACGCCTGAACAGGGCACAGCAGATTGAGTTTTTCCTGATCTGGTGTAGTAAAAGGTGGAGGACAGAAGGCCTGCAGCACGATTGGGCCCGAAATATTAGTAGGGACCTTAGGAATATAACCCGGCCTAGGGTGAAGAAAGGCTTTCACCATACCCCGTGCAAATTCTAGGCACGAAGGAGCAACCGACAAGGCTTGCAAATCTCCAATTCTCTTGATAGAGGAAATAGCAATGAGAAATAAAGTTTTAGTGTAAGGAACTTTTCTGAAACCTCTTCAATTGGCTCAAAGGGAGCCAGAGATAGGCCCTCCAAAGCAACGGCCAAATCCCAAGCCGGTGCTCTATTGCGCAGTGGAGGCCTCAGCCTCAGGGTACCATGAAGAAAACGAGTAATAAGAGGACCTCTCCCCAATGATGCACCACCCAGAGGAGTGTGGTAAGCAGATATAGCCACCACATATACTTTCAAGGTGGAAGGAGATAACCCCGCATAGAAACGTTATTGTAGAAAATCAAGTACTGTACCGACAGGGCAGATAACAGGATTCAGTTGGCGTTCTCCGCACCAGGCAGAGAACAGTTTCCATTTCAATGCATATAGTTTTCTCATGGAGGGAGCTCTAGATTGGAGTATGGTCTCCACGACCTCAGTCGAGAGACCTGATTCTATGAGCTAGGCCCCCTCAGGGGCCAAGCCCAAAGTTTCCACAACTCCGGGAGAGGGTGATAAATCGTGCCCCCTGCTTGGGACAGCAGATCCCTCCTGATCGAAATCTCCATCGGAGAGCCATCCAGAAGGGACACCAGGTCCGAGAACCAAATGGTCTGATGAGCCAGTTTGCAAAGATGACGTTACCTCAGGACCCCCCTGATGGTTGATATAAGAGACCACCGATGTGTTGTCTGTGCGGACAAGCACATGGTTACCTCTCAGGTCTGGCAGGAAGTGCTTGAGAGCTCGAAACACATCATTTCTAGCCCATTTATGTGCCAAGAAAGTAGATGGTCCTGCCAAAAACCTTTCGCTGAGCGACCACTCATGATCGCCCCCCAACCTGTGAGGGAAGCATCCGTCGATAGCGTTACGCGTCGACAAGAAGCCCCAACACTGGGCCTTGGGGTGAGGAACCAGGGTTTGTTCCACATGACTAAGGCACGTAGGCATCGCCGTGTGACCTTGATCATGCGAAACGGTCCTTAGAAACCCCTTGATCCTTAGAAAACCCCTTGATCCTTAGCCACCACTGCAGGGGTCTCATGTACAGGAGGCCAAAAGTTATCACGTTGGACGCAGCTGCCATGAGACCCAACAGTCTCTGAAACTGTTTCACAGTGACCCATTTATGGCTGAGAGAATCGAAGTAACACGTGTTGGTGACAATTGTGCCCGCATCCTTATCGAATCCCATACCACACCTAGAATAGGGGTCCTCTGAGACGGGAGGAGCAGACTCTTCTTGGCGTTGAGCCTTAACCCTAGCATCTTCATATGAGACAGAGCAATATCTGCCATTTGCTCGGACTGAGCTAAAATCAACCAATTGTCTATATAATTCAACACGCAAATGCTCTAGAGTCTCAGGGGAGCCAGAGCTGCATCCACGCATTTTGTGAAAGTGCGGGGTGATAAACCTAGGCCGAATGGAAGAACCCGATACTGGTATGCTTCGGCCATTTAAGCAAACCTCAGGAACTTCCTGTGATGAGGATGGATGGATATGTGGAACTAAGCGTCCTTCAGGTCTATCGTGACAAACCAGTCCTCAGACTGAATTTGTAACACGATCTGTTTGAGTGTAAGCATCTTGAACTTGAGTTTTTGAACCCTGCGGTTTAGATGGCACAGATCTAGAATAGGACGCAGCCCCCCCATCCTTTTTTGGGACAATGAAGTACCGGCTGTAAAACCCTGACTCCCTGATGGGAGGAGGAACCCTTTCTATAGCCCCCTTTTTTAGAAGAGTCTGTACTTCCTGCTCCATAACCAGAGCCTGCTGTAGGGAGGACCCCTTGAAATCTGGGTGGATGAGAACCGAATTGAATTCTGTAACCCTTTTCTATTATATGCAGGACCCAATAAGAAATATTTGGCAGTAGTTTCCACGCTGCCAGAAAATCTACTAAGGGAACCAGTCTCTCAAGACTTGCTTCTGGATTTGGTCGAACAGTCACTTCGGTGCCCTGAAGCGGTGAATTGGCAGGTAACAACCAAACTGACTGTTCTACAACCCCCCTCGGAGGATCGTTGAGATGTGCAGGCTCTTCGGGGCCCTGAAGCGGCGTAACGGCAGGGAACAACCGAACTAGCAGCGCTGCGACCCTCCTCAGAGAGTCGCCTCCCGGAGGGAGACCACCCTCAGAAGCCTGATAGGCTCGGCGTCAGGACATTTTTTTAGAGACGATGACAGTCCTCAGATCTTGCCTGCCTCTAACTGGCTTCGACTGCAACCACCACCCAGGCCCCCCGATTGTGGAGGAGCCCGCAAGGCGACGCTTTGTTTTTGTTGTACTCTGTGCTGCGAGGAGCTCATAGATGGCCTAAAGTCCCCGGTCTAAAGTCCCCGAGACTGCTCCTTATTAATACCAGCAGTCCGGGGACTTTAGACCGGCGAGGAAGAAACGCCGATGATTGTTTCTTCACCTCCTGAAATCTATCGACGACATTGTTTACAGCGTCGCCTTATAGACCCGAAGGCGAAAGCGGAGCGTCCAGAAGAACAGACCTGTCTCTATCTTTTAAATCAGCTAGATTTAGCCATAAATGACGTTCCGTGGCCACCATGGCTGCCATAGATCGACCTATAGATTTGGCCGTCTCCTTGGTGGCCCGGAGAGACAGATCTGTTGTACGACGCAATTCTCGAATTGCGTCAGCGCTGACTTCCTCACAATCGTCAATGTCCCTAAGCAGATCAGCCTGGTATGCCTGCAGTATTGACATAGTGTGCAGACATGCCGCAGCCTGACCTGCTGCCGAATACGCTTTACCCACCAGCGCTGGGCTTTTAATGGCTTGGTGGGTAACGCCGGGGCTTTAAATGATGACGCTGACTCGGAAGAGAGATAGCTCACAAGCATTGTCACATAACCATAGTCTCTAATACCCATAACATTGCTATTGTTACGGCGTCCAGTCTCCCTGGGTCCATCATTTCTCACCCACGAGCGCCCTCTCCTGAATTCTAGTGGTTTTGCATACTTTTCCCTTAGTATGCATCATTTGTGCTCTGATTAACATTCACCTGTTCTGAATGATATCTCATTGGCCAGCCTTTATCTGCCTCGTTAACAGAGCGCTCTTTGCGAAGTTTGCCTCTCTATGTGTGCATGTCAGAGTGATTCTCCTGATTCTCTGTCTACCTGTGCTCTGACCACGCTGAACTACCCTGTCTGTTTGTCTGCCGCCTGCCTATCGACCTCCAGCCCGTCCCGGATTCTGATTCTCTGCCGCCTGCCTAGACCCAAAGCCCGTCCCTGGATACTGTAAGCTCGCTGCCAGCCCAAGACCCCCAGCCCGGTCCTACTCACGTCTCTGCCTGCACATCTTTATTATCGACTACCTGAGTTACCTTTTGCTTGACTTTTCTGTTAAATAAATCTGTTGCATATGGATCTGTCTCTGCCCTCTGAGTCATTACAGAATACTTCGCCAAACAAAGATCCAGCAACTATGTCTGCATTGACCGCTGCTGTCACCGCTCAAGCCTCTCAATTGGCCACTCATCACCACCAGTTGACATGACTAACTTCACTAACGGAGGAACTGGTTAAGGCTATGCAAAATCTACAAACCTCATCCGCACAGACCTCTTCAACGCCAGCCTCTCCGTCTCCCGCACCAGCACCTGTGCTGCAGACCACCGCAAGCCCTCGTCTCGCGCTACCTGAGAAGTTTGACGGGAACCCAGGTAAATGCAAGGGCTTCATTCTTCAATGCTCTCTGTTTCTGAATCAACAGCCCACGCTCCATCCCACGGATGTCAGTAAAATCTCCTTCGTCTCCTCTCTGCTTACTGGCCGCGCTCTGGACTGGATCACGGCTGTATGGAGAACGGATGGCTCTGCATTTCGTTCATTACGATGAGTTTCTTCGGGATTTCCAAGCAGTTTTCGAGCATTCCAAAGGAGGAAAGGGGGCGGAGGATCTTCTACTGGAACTCACTCAGGGACGGACCTCTGCCGCTGAGTATGCGCTTGAATTCCGCACTTTAGCTGCTCAGACAAACTGGACTGATAACTCTCTCAAGGTTATTTTTCGGCGGGGTCTGAGTCACGAGTTACAGGCGGAACTGGCCTGCCGCGACGAGGGAAAGGATTTCAATTAGTTCGTCCAACTCGCCATCCAGATCGATAATTTGATGTGTTCTCGACGTCCTGGCAGCCGCGCAGCACCCTCTTCACGCAATCCTCCTTTGCCCAGATATTACAGTCACGTGACTACCGACTCCAGCGAACCCATGCAAATAAATGCTTCCCGGCTCACTGAGGAGGAAAAGGAGCGACGAAGGTCCCAAAGGCTGTGCTTGTACTGTGGGGAAGCTGGACATTTCCGTCAAACCTGCCCTCAACGACCTTCACACAGAGATAATCCTTCGGTGAGTCTAACGCTTGGCTGTTTAAATCAGTATTCATGTATTACTGTTCCCATAGAATTTTCTGTTAACGGCAAATCAATCACTACATCTGCTTTGATAGATTCTGGCGCTGCTGGGAATTTTATGTCTCAAGATTTTGCTATTCACCACGAGATAACTCTAATTCCATGCATTTCACCCCTTTCTGTCGAGGCTGTCGACGGACGACCGCTGGGCTCAGGTCGCGTCACTCATCTGTCTCAGAACTTGCACATGCGCACTGGTCTGTTACACTGTGAGACGATTCAATTCTACTTACTTCAAGCTCCTCACACTCCCGTTATTCTGGGTTTACCCTGGCTTCGTAAGCATGATCCGCTTCTGCAATGGACATCCGGTCAGATCGTCAGCTGGAGTGAAAGCTGTTTTTCCAAATGCCTGTCTACTGTTCAGCCCCTATCCATACGAAGTATCCTAGAGTCCCCAGATGACACCGTGTTGAGTCGACTACCCTCCGTGTACCACGACCTGGCTGAAGCCTTCAGCAAATCCACAGCTACCAAGTTACCTCCCCATCGCGCTTATGATTGCGCTATCTACTTCGTACCTGGGTCCACGCCGCACCTCTCGGACAGGGGTCCCCAGTTCACCTCTCGCGTTTGGGCCGCATTCTTCCAAACGTTGCAAGTTAATGTGAGCCTTATCTCCGGCTACCATCCTCAGGCTAATGGTCAGGTTGAACGCCTCAATCAAGAGATCTCTCGTTTCCTCTGGTCCTACTGCCAACTCCATCAAAGCGACTGGAGCCGGTACCTTATGTGGGCGGAGTATGCTCAAAATTCTATCCGTAAGCACTCCACAGGCTTGACGCCTTTCCAATGCGTCCTCGGTTTCCAACCTCCCTTGTTTCCGTGGTCGGGTGAACCCACTAATGTCCCCGCAGTAAACGACTGGCTGAGTCGAAGTGAGGAAACCTGGAATCTGGCTCACACTCACCTTCAGCGGGCGGTCAATCGTGGAAAGGGGCAGGTTGACCGTCATCGCCGTCCCAACCCAGAGTATCAGCCAGGTCAATAGGTATGGTTATCTACTCGGAACCTTTGTCTTGGGCTTCCCAGCAAAAAGCTCAGTCCCAGGTTTATGGGTCCATACAAGATCATCCGCCGGATAACTCCTGTATCCTTTCGCCTTGCTCTGCCCAGATATCTTCGCATCTCCCCCACGTTCCATGTCTCATTGCTCAAACCTGCCACACCCCCCAAGGAGGAGAGAGGGGATTCCGTTGATCATTCATCTCAAGCCATCGTTGTGGAGGGAGAGGAGGCCTATCGCGTTAATCAACTGCTGGATTCCAGACGCCGAGGGGGACATTTGCAGTATTTGGTTGACTGGGAGGGTTTCAGCCCAGAGGAACGGTCTTGGGTCAGCTCAGGTGACATTCTGGATCCCTTGCTCATTCAAGAATTCCACCACAAACATCCTGACAAGCCTGCTCCCCGTGCTCGTGGCAGACCCCGCTGTCGTCAGTATCCTTGCGCCAGGAGTCGATCGCAGGGGGAGGGCTCTGTTACGGCGTCCAGTCTCCCTGGGTCCATCATTTCTCACCCACGAGCGCCCTCTCCTGAATTCTAGTGGTTTTGCATACTTTTCCCTTAGTATGCATCATTTGTGCTCTGATTAACCTTCACCTGTTCTGAATGATATCTCATTGGCCAGCCTTTATCTGCCTCGTTAACAGAGCGCTCTTTGCGAAGTATTGCCTCTCTATGTGTGCATGTCCGAGTGATTCTCCTGATTCTCTGTCTACCTGTGCTCCGACCACGCTGAACTACCCTGTCTGTTTGTCTGCAGCCTGCCTATCGACCTCCAGCCCGTCCCGGATTCTGATTCTCTGCCGCCTGCCTAGACCCAAAGCCCGTCCCTGGATACTGTAAGCTCGCTGCCAGCCCACGACCCCCAGCCCGGTCCTACTCACGTCTCTGCCTGCACATCTTTATTATCGACTACCTGAGTTACCTTTTGCTTGACTTTTCTGTTAAATAAATCTGTTGCATATGGATCTGTCTCTGCCCTCTGAGTCATTACAGCTATAGTTAGATGTCTGATGATTAAAAACTCGTAATGAAACCGGTTTCTTCCACGATTTCGACATCTCAGTATTGAGATCAGGAAAAAATGGCAAACCCCGGCGAGGAGGCTGTGATTTAGATGGTAAAAATCTTTCATCTATTAAACTCTTTTTACATTCTTCTTGTTCCTCGACTAACCAGTGAATATTTAATTTAGCAACAGTGTTACCCCCTTTTCCACCAAGGCAGAGCTGGTGCTGGTTCGGAGCCAGAGCCTAGTTTCAAATCGGTTCTTTGTTTTTCCACCGCCAAAGCACCAGCTCCGAACCAGTAAAACTGGTTCTTAAGTAGCACCAAATCATTGCAGGGTCTAGAACGGAGCCAAGTAAGAACCGCTTGCGTCAGGGGCTGGGGGCGGGGTTACCGTGACCAACAAGACGAATAGAAACTTGTGACCGCCATTTTTAAATAGCAGCTAGGCGAGCTAATAGCAGCTCGATTATAATATCCGTCTATAGTAAGTTACGGCGAGCTGCACGAACGCGTTGGATTCCGATGTATTTTTGCAATCCCATGAGCATGCATAGTATTGCAACGTCCGTTATTGTTGATGGCTTGTTCGAGATGCATCGGAGCGCGAGGACCGATCGGAGCTGCGGTAGTGTTTGGAGAGCATAGGACTCCTTGTGCTTTTAGATCGCTATCGCAGTGCTTTGATGTCATCTGCAAGAAGCCGATGCATCTCGAACAAGCCTGGCGTGTTTGTGTTTGGCGCTACCCGCACTAGCGGTTGCTGGGCAACATGAGACGTATACAGTGACGTAAGATCTGGCTCTGTTGTGGCTCTCTAGCCGGTGGAAAGGCAAACCGGTTCTTAGTAAGCTCGTCAGTCGAACCAACTCTGAACCAGCTCTGGCTCTGGCTCTGAACCAGCACCCCGTTCTTGTTGGTGGAAAAGGGGTATGTGAGTCACAACCTCCATAAGCTCTTCGTCAACAGGGGTATGAGCTGGCGAACTCTCATAATCCCCTGCATCACTGCTGACGACATCCAATTCCTCAGAGCTGGATAGTCGCAGCATTGGTGCCTTTTCTCAGGGAGAAGCATGCGCTGTGGTTTCTTCTCCCTGAGAAAAGGCACTGGATCTGGCAGGTGAAGGCTGAGATAGAGCGGGGCCCATCTCAAGCGTCCTCACGGACAGCTTCTCGCAATGCTCACAGTCAGCCCCCTCGAGGGCATGCTCCACTCCCAAACAATAAGTAAATGGGAATAGGAGCGGGCTTCACTCAGTGATTAAAGTAAACTTTAAGAGTGCTGGCCTGAATGATTGGAATATTTAGAACAGGAGAGAGGCCGCACTATGCATAAATAGTCTTTTTATTTGCACAAAACGCATTTCGGCGCGTGCCTTCTTCAGTGTGCAACAAGATCACAGTGTAACCAATCTTATATGCCCACACCCATTGACACACCCATATTGACATCAACCAATACATTTAAAATAATACACAGTCCAATGGTGTCACCAATGTTTCAATTAGTCCATTAATGAAAAACAACGGCTGTTATACATTATACATTTCATTATGCATATACAGAATGACCATAAGATATACATGCATCAGTGAACGTCTCAACGCAGCTAGAGTTTCCTTAAAAGGGAACTAAACATTTGAAGAAAACAAATATGTCAACCATTATTTACATTCATGCAGAAAATTCAGTAACCATCTTTGTAGTATGATGTGCACAGATAAAATCAGTGAACGTTCAAAGGTTCAGTCGTTGACACTGGACAGGTGTTACTCATTCAACACCTGATATTCAAATAGTTAGACTGGACATTTAAAACCTACGACAAAGAAAACCCCACTATATATCTGTGTTATGACAGAATGTCAAGTTTGATGTAATCCTCCTTCATGCCATCCATATCTGAATTACGCATACAGAATAAACAATAAATCTGTTTAAATAACTAGAAACAAACAAATGTACAACGATAAGTCAGTATGTGGTGGGGAGACAGGGCGGGACATATCGAACAGCTCCTCCTCCTTTTTAAATAGCCAATAGCATTTAGTTTATATCACAGCTCAGCCAGAGCTGTTGAGCCCGGTAAAGCCACAGTTTTAATCACAAATTGTTTCTCCTCCTAATCTCCTCCATATCGCTTTAAAATATAGCAATCTGTGTAGAATTCAAATGGGTCCGATACGTTTTCTAATACGTGCCTACTCGTGTCTCTGGACCGGAGCAGACTGTGTGCGTGCTTCTGCGGTTCACGTGACACTAACAAGAAACCAGACTTCATTCGCCCCAAAGGAAAGCATATTTACACTGTCTGAATCTTTCCCTATCCCCTATATAGCGCACTGTGTGCCATTCGCCATGTACAAAATAGTAACTGTGTGAACGAATTGATTTCAGCCGCAGCTTCAGCGTCTATGCATAATGTAGGGGACGGGATGCTTTAGATTCTAGAGAACATTTGATTGGACAGAAAATCCAATGAGAGGCTGAAGAGCAGAGTGATTCTGCATTAATTTGAGGAGAGTCTCTGCATGAAAGAGCCGTGACTGCAGATCAACGTGCTTCTGCATTCCTCTCCAACACAGTAGAAAATGAAATGAAATGTGGAGAATTTTATCTTTGACAAGATGATTGACAGGTCAGTTAGCATGACAGAATGCGACAGAGAGCGTCCGTTAAAGACGCAATTGTATGACGCGATAGTATGTCCCAACGCTGGTCTATTCTTCTGCTCACAAAAAGCGTACATACTTTTAGGGCGTATAATAGGTAGGCCAATTGACCTATTGCTAAGCCACGCCCACACACGCGATGAGCCAATCACAGTGCACATAGCTAACCAATACACTCGGACATTCTCTGCTTCCACGTCCATTAAAATGCATTGCAGTTAGTCAGTTTTCATTCTTTTTATGTTTTTTCTTGTCATTTTAAGTTTAAAATGGTCAAACGGTGTGCATGGGGTACATGCAACTCCGACACTAGGTAGGCTAGGTATCTGTAAATAACCGAGATAACAAATGTGAGCAATGTTGTGCTGAATTATTCATGTAAATGATTCATGTAAATACTGTAGCACCAAACTAACGGAGAGGTAGGCTACTACTCTTGGTAAAGATGGTAAAAAGTATTGTCCTGGAAACATATGCAACTTAGACCTGTACATATTTAATTTGATCATGAACCATTAATTACATATTGAAGCACAACATTTTAGACACATTTCTACCAAAACAACGGGGGAACTTTTTTTTTTTTTTTTTTTGCGGGTTATCACGTTTACACTGACCTGTAAATTTTTTGCATGGAGCTGAAGCTTTTCTTCGACCTTCTCAACAATACAATTATTAATATAACCCTCCAATGCATAGTCACCTTTTGGTGACTTCAAGATGATATATAATCTTTCTGTCTCCAAAAATCATCAATTACCTCCTGTGAAATGTCTCCTACTGTGACAGCTGCCATAGCGCCTGTCACCGAATGTTGACTGTCCGAGTGAGTGGAGGGGGCGTGGCTTAGCCATAGGCTTAATTGAGAGGCAGCACTAGTCTTCAGTAACGCTGTGTTTAGTTCCTGTCTAAATAGGAAACCCTCCTTTCCAAAAGAGCAATGTACTCTGATTTGCCGGCTGGACCACTGTGTTGTGATGGGTCAACCGATTCGAGTAGGTTACGAAAATGCCACTCCCCTTACCATAACCGCAAGTTTCAACACACTACTAACTCATCTCAATCAGGCCTTGACCCCTATTTTTGCGCATGCCTTAGGAATTGTTTAATTGAGGGATATTGTGATGGGAAGTTCCCAGAAAAAATACCCCTCAAGACTACAGTACAATCGATGACCAGAATGTTCGAATGATGATGTTCAGAAACTGTTTTATTGATATACAGAACAACTCTCTTTGGAGTGACTTGGTGCTTCTAACTTTGTAGACCTTTTTCATACTCAAACAGCAACATTACACAGTGAGTTGAAAATGTCCTCTTTAATAGAGATTAAATGATAACATCATTTTCACTTGTTTTAATATTTTAAAGTTTAAAGGCATCTTTCCTCAAAGGTCTATTTTTTTTCCTTTAAAAAAAAAAGGAGTTCACTTTAAAAATGAAAATTACCCCATGATTTACTCGCCCTCAAGCCATTCTAGGTATATATGACTTTCTATATATAGCGATTGCTATTTTCCAGAGACTCAGAAAATTAGAGTAACCTCAATTAACCTCAAAACTGTTTTGACTGACTAAATCTTAAAGTCCCCCTGTAGTCAATAATTGTATCCATTAAAACTCATCTTTATCACCAAAATGACATATTAAAATGTTTTTTTTTCATGAGAAAGAAAATGCCTCATGCCTTTAAAATAGGCTTGAATGTAACTCTTACTCTACCCTTGCCTCATTTAGTACGTGGTTCTATGAATATGCAAATGAGCCCAACCTCCACTCACTCACACCAGCTCAGAGATCCGCTCGTTGACGATCACTCGTTGATCTGATTGGTTACAAGGTAGTTTGTGACGTCAGAAACACCGGCGATTTCAAACCATGTTTTTGAGACTGTCTTTGGTTCACTGCAGTTTTAAGGAGAAAATACTCAGCCATGCTGTTGACTTAAAGCATATTAAAAACACCACATAGACATATAAACAACATTAAAAGCTTGATTATCCTGAATTAACCCCTGTTGATTCCTACATTTATCTTTATGCATGGCATTCATCTGTGCATCTCTAAAGTGTTAAAAATGCTATATGCGTGGTATAGACTATCAATATGTTAATGATATTATTTAAACATAGTAAAATATATGTGGAAAATACCTACATCTTACTAATTAAATAAATAAAAGAGTGCAGAATAAACTTAAATATGTTTGTAAATAAAATAACTATTAGTTATGCAGTTATGCACGGAGGATAGTAACATTTTTACACTGCAAAAGGAACATCATGAAGCATAATATCATAAAAAAGCAATAAATCAGAAAAAAAGTTACTTAGTAATTTTTTGTAATATTATTTGATTCATTATGAATCATTACTTCATTAAATAATTATATGAGGATGGTCAAATCAAAGGCAGGAGAGTTTAGTATGGTGCAGACAAAGAACAGGCTGAACAAAGCCAGCCAGTATAACAAATCAAACCAGCTCCAACGTTTATGAATATAGTGGTTTGTTAGAATGATAAACAATCGTGTGATAGTAAATGGAACATATATGATAGCCATGCTCACAGTAGTTATTAAAATGATTAGAAACGCTCTTCTCTTCATGTGGTTTTCCTCCTCTTCTCTCTCTCTCCCTCTCTCTCCTGGTCCTGACTGCTTCAGAGCTCTGAGAACAGCCACAAGACAAATCAACTGAATGAAGAGGAAGAGGAGGAACTGCAGCGAGAAAAACTTTGTATGTTTTCACCATTTTTAAAAAGTCAATAAATAGGCCTAAGTAAGAGATAGAGGATCCAAGTTTGGTTATCAAGGCCGCCCCTGAATGGACCTCCCATTGAAGTTCTCATGTTTAGCCACTAGATGGCAGGAGAGGAATTTAGTAAATATACAGTGTGCATTCAGACAGTTTAACACTTCCATGCCATTGTCAATGCTCTGCTCTCCTATGCTAAAACTTATTATAATGACAGAGAGCGGGTTAGTGTGTGACAAAATAAGCTTAATGTCCATACTTACAGTACAAATCCTTCCTCAGCTTGTCGTTCTTCAGCATCCAGACACTGAATTAAACAAATGAGAGAGAGAGAGAGAGAGAGAGAGAGAGAGAGAGAGAGAGAGAGAGAGAGAGAGAGAGAGATAGATAGATAGATAGATAGATAGATAGATAGATAGATAGATAGATAGAATCAACACAGTCTGATAAAAAATTTATGTATTAATAAGCAATTATGAAACCATTGAAATCAATAACTGTATTGCATTCCCTTAAAATGTGTACATGACGAAAATTATAAAATATTTTATTAATATTTGATGAAAAATGCTTACTCCAGTGCTCTAAAAAAAAAAAGTAGACCCCCACTGCGATCATAAAGAAATATGAATTCCCGCTATTCTGAAATTAGCTGCCGTATCCTTCAGTTAACCCCTAATTTCCATTTCACTGAACCTCATCCACCCACACAGTTATTTTTATGGTTTGAGATAGACCACTCATTGAGCTCCTGTGTAGTCATTACCGCACGCCATTAATGTCATCGCCGACCCATTAGTTTACTGGCTATATCCCGCTGGGAAAGGCCTCTGGATTTAAATGTGATGATAAGTCTTTTTCAGCTGGCTTTCGTGACTAAATGTGAACGCTATAGTCTCAGTCTGATCACATACACACTACATTGATTTCCCACCAATAGTACATTTAATTAATGCACTTTGATGCACATAAGCGAGTCTGTTTAGATTGACTCATTGGTTAATCCTTTAAGCAGGTTTGTGGTGTGACACTGGAGTGACTCTCGGAGGTGTCCTGTACACATAGCTGTGTTTGCAGACATATGTCGTATATCCACACATCTCTCAAATGCTGCTCTCAAAGACTCAAGGCTGTGTTTGGAGAACGAGCTGAAGCAGGAGATACTGTAGATGTCCTTTACATCAACTTTCAACATAACACGTCTATATATAAACAACACACTGAATTCTGAATCTTGAGAGATTTTCGAAATGTCAACAAAATATATGGGAAAATGTCAACAAAATATATGGTTTTGAGATTGTTATCGTGAGCTTGTGAAGGGCAAAACTGTATGAAACGAAGTAAATGTCAATATAGTGTTATTATATTGCTTATTTTATATTCCAAAATTATCCATGCAAATACAAATCATAATGTAATAAGGGGAAAAAACGTTCATGTAGCAATTTTGGCTAGACAAGGAATTGATACGCAAACGTTTCAAAGCTTCAAGTCGCCTTGAAACAGAAGTTGTGATAGTCTTTCCCCGCCTGTTGTGAGTGATGTATATCTGATATCTATATCTATAAAACGGCTTCTCGAACAAGAACACATGTAGGGCGGGGCTAGATTTTGTCCATCAGGAATTGATTGGTTAGTTGGATGGTTGTAGTTTGCTATTGGTGGATCTCACGTGAGTGACAGGTTGCCACACATCAGAGAAGAGAAGAGCTGCAAGAGGGAGGGGAAGATATTTTGATTAAAGATTATGAAGGTAATCAATGATTTATTACAAACAATATCTTACTCCTTCAGGGAACCATGAACCAGGCTTTATAGGTGTCATGAAAGCACGCATCCAGCCTGAGGCGTAGCAGCCATTAAACCTGATATTTACAATTTCTGCAAAACGTGATTATCGCTGACACTTTACTAGAGTGTTGTGAGTGTTTGACAGGTGCTGCTTTGTGGTTGCTTGGGTGATAATTTTGGTTGCTAGGTGGTACCCAAAATTTAAAGAGTGCACCTCAAGTCTCTATGATATTCTGCGTCCCATATATTTCCGGTTCTTTTCCTCCTAATAGCCGTTAAGTACCTTAGTGTAGCCTATACGTCTTTTTGTTAGATTTTAAAATATTTTGTTTTGCTTCATATCGTCATTTGTAATATTGTGATTCACATTGTAGCTGGTTGGTTTGATCCATGGCTTAAAACCGTTTATCTAAGACTTTTTATACATTCCCGGGGAAAAAATTAATGAAAAAAAAAAATCCAAAACCAAGGCAGTCTGAAACGTGGACATACACTGATGCACTCTATAGTCCAACAGCAATGTGACTAGTTTGCTAGTTTGTATCACTATGCTTGTCTGTTTGTGCGTTCCAGACAGACAGTTTGAGGTGGGGATTTTCCAATGACTCTTTCTGCATCTTACATCATTACACCAGTAGGTGGCGACAGGTGACTCAATTGACAGATTCGTTCAAAAGCACCGATTCATTTAGCAATGAGATAGCCATTGAATCATTCACCCAACTGATTCATTTAAAACGCCAATTCATTCAGGAACGAAGTCATTGAATCATTTACTCAATCAATTTGCAAATAAATTTGATTTGACTTTTTACTTATTTTAAACATTATTATTGTTAACATCATTATTATTAAACATTACATATTGTATATAAAATGTAAAAGTTTGTTCACAAGTCTGGCTTTACCATTGCTCAGTGAATTTAAATGGGAATCAAAAGTGAGGTAATAAGGTACGAGAGGCCATGCTGTATCGTGAATAACGGCGGTGATCCACTTGTCCGTGCGACACTTCTGTCGCGCTGCACTCCACTATATTCCTATGGGTGACGTCAAGCGACTTTGACGCGCTCGCAAAGCATTCCGGGAAGGCGGCGCTTCATTTGAAAAAATGCCGCGCGTCAAAAAGCTGGCCGATGCCCATCTTTATGCAAATGAATTCCGTTGAACGCGAGGCGTCTATCCAATAGAAGCACGCACATGGAGACGGAGGGAAGTCTCTCGCGGGTCCTTTGTTTTTGACTGGCCGCTGGCTCAAAACCACGCCCATAGCGGTAAACTAGAAGAACGCCCATCAACGTTCACATGTGGGGAGGCGTTGCGACACCACACGACATTCGTGTCGGACAAGTGGATCAGTACCGTAAGTCACAGCTGAAGGGCGTTGTTATGCTGCGTTCACAACAAACGCGAATAGAGCGTCTGGCGCGAGTGATTTCAATGTTAAGTCAATGTAAAGACGCGTTTACGCACGTCTGGAGGTCCTGCGGCGCGAATGAGGCGTTTAGCGCTGCGCGGTAGACGCGAATTCGCATCAAACGCGCGTCCAGTTCGCGCGAATTGACGCACGAGTTGGTTAGCGCCACGTTAACCAACCAGGAGCCATTTCACTTTGGATGCGTGAATGCATTCAAAATGTTCAAGCGTCAAACTAGACGCGATATATGCGAATTTGATGCTCTATTCGTGTTTGTTGTGAACGCAGCATTAGTCACGACGCAAAGCGGAGTAGGCCTACAATGAAAGCCAAAAATGTATGCAACTTTCATGAAGTAAAATCATTAAAAGCCTTCCTTCCGCTGGAAAAAATAGTCCCATGACCGTAAACAGCAACAGAAGTTACATACATTATTTCGCCAATAGATGGCGGCAAAGACTGTTTATGAGTGAGTCAGTCAGTAGAGAAGACTTTTACGTTGAAAGGACTCAAACTTGTGATCACGGAGAAGGAAGACGCAACTGACAGATGACTATGGGCACGGTAAAACCCCTGTTAAAAGGACAAGATATCGCAGCGGACATTCAAACAGATTTTTTTATAATGAATAAAGGACTGATCTGAAGGAAAATGCTATGTCTACTGTAAATGCAGGTACACTCTTACTCGATCTCTCATAATACTCGACTATAGCTTCAATGAACTATGAGATCAAACATGTGTTTATGTTGCTAAGAGTGGTTGCTAGGGGTGTTGTGTAGTGATACATAGAACCATTGGGTGAAGCGGTCATAGCCGTGTTTTATCATGAATAAAACACAGCTATTGACCAATCAGAATCAAGGATCTTTAGCCCATGGGTATTTATTATCAATGTATTAGCATCAGAAATCCCTTTCTCACATCTCTCTCACATGTTAGAGCTAATAATAGTAATGTGTTCAGTGAACCGTTGCGTATAATGGCTGTAACAATATCAAACAGTCTTTTTGCTGTAGGCCTATACCTTCTCTGACTGCCAGTGGTGAGATGTCAAGCTGAGATAATGGAGGAGAGAAATGCTCTGTTCACTTGACCCCAATGTGTCATGCTGTGCACCTCAAACCTCCAACAATCTCCAGCAATATCAATGGGAGAAAAAGATCTTACACAGAAATGAGAGACACTTAGCACCAAACGGACAGGAGCTCTTAGAAGTGAGAATGAAAGAGACCCGGAGGTTTCCTCGGTGTGTGTAAGGTATCATGGGTATTCTCATTATGGGAACAGATCACAGGAGCAGCTTCATGCCTCACTAATGAGTGAGCCAGTTCAGGGTATGAATTATTATAAACACCACATGTATCATTCTACTTTAGCTTTCGTTAACACCTGATATAAGAGTCACGTGAAAGATATTTGTTTTACAGGCATTATAAAAAAACAATCGCTTTTTTTTTAACGCTGCACGTTGTTCAAAAGAAAATGTTTGATATTACAATATTTCATTAAATGTAACAACCATCTAATTAATTCCTGATGGATACTATGTCTCAACCTACTTTTTTTCCCTTCTTCATATTTTCATTCTGAACTGTCAGATCATAGAAGTGCTTGCAAATGCCATTTCATATTGACTTTTAATATGTATCATTATGCAAATGGTGTGTACAACGTTGCATATTCCGTATGAAAAATGGTTGTAGCTGGTGCTAATGAGTAAACACCCAAACCCTCACAAGAACTAATGCAGGTTCATTTGTGGACTTAGATTTAATGTAGTGTGGGCAATATTTTCTTTGGGTTTCAATGATGAGGCAATCCTGTTCATTTTGGAATTTTGTCTAGACAAGGAATTGATACGCAAATGTTTCAAAGCTTCAAGAAGCCCATAAAAAACCCATGACAATGGTCTTTGAATAGCCTACATCATAGCATGGATTCTGCCAGTGGATGCCACACTTCATACTTACTGGCACACTTGTTAAAGTCCCCCTGTGGTGAAACTCAAGCTTTTAATGTTGCTTATATGTCTATGTGGTGTTTTTAATGTTGTTTTTAATGTGCTTTAAGACAAACCATGTACAAAATCATAAGTCAACAGCATTTCTGAGTATTTTCTCCTTAAAACTGCAGTGAACCAAAGACAGTCTCAAAAACGGGGTTTGAAATCGCTGGTGTTTCTGACGTCACAAACTACCTTGTAACCAATCATGGTCAACGAGTGATCGTCACCGAGTGGATCTCTGAGCTGGTGTGAGTGAGTGGAGGCGGGGCTGATTTGCATATTCATAGAACCGCGTACTACGTAAATGAGGCAAGGGTAGAATACGAGTTACATTCAAGCCTATTTTAAGGAATCAGGAAAAAAAATCCAAGGAAAAAACATTAAAATATGTAATTTTGGTAATCAAAGATGAGTTTTAAGGAATAACATTTTGATTACAGGGGGACTTTAATTATACTTGGTGTTAGTTTTTCAAGAGTGTGTGTGTGTGTGTGTGTGTGTGTGTGTGTGTGTGTGTGTGTGTGTGTGTGTGTGTGTGTGTGTGTGTGTGTGTGTTGTTATGCTTGATAAATACATCACACTAAAGTTATTCATATGTCATCAACAGAAACACGGACTGCAAATACATTACCAACAAGTAAAAACACGTTCTTTCCATGATTGTTGTCACGAGTTGCTCTCTCGTTAATAAACCTGATGATTTTGGAGTTAATTACTTAAAATGCAATTAACATTATGCAAAAATCAGAAAGCACAAGCTTTTGTGTCATGTTGTTATGTTGCAATGCTAAATGTAATGTTCGAATTGTGTAAAGAGTGCAACAGTCGGGTCCTGGAATTAAAATCTCCATTCATTTTTCTCTATAAACTAATTTTATCTATAACTTATAAACCTTTAAGACATACCTACCGTCAGTAACGAGGTTGTTAATCAATGGTATTTGCTTCTATTGGAGCCGTCATCCTGCATTATTTCATAAAATCATACTTATAGTTTACTATTTATATATAAAAAACATAAAAACCAAAATGTAGATACGCAGCTTTTATTCACAAACAAAAATGTAATCAAATAAGCAATGACTTCTCCTTGTCATCTTTTTAACACAATATGTCAACAAGATAAAACATGTTGGAGAACATATATTGTACTCTATATATCTAGCATACATTTATATAAAAATGATCAAGCTTTAAAACAAAAAAAGGTAAAATAGAGATATTAACCATGAATATTATTGCAATTCACAATGGATATGTAAATATAAACACACCACAATAATGATAAATACATCTCAAGCATACATGAAGTCTGTATTTATAATATATGTATGAAGGAATTTTTTAAAGCATTATAAATCTTTATTCCTTATAACACACATTGCAATTTTATATCTTTACATAAACAATATATACATTTTATAACATGGCTCTACAGAATATTTTATTCAGATAAAATATTTTATAATGGTGGCTAATTTATATTTCACCACTGTCCATGGCAGCATAACCAGTACAACACTTTTACTTTACTTTTTATTAATTTTATCTGTCTACTATATCTACTGTATCTATCTATCTAACTATTGGGCATAATAATACTAATACATTATATATACAGACTTCAAGTAAACTGTTATCCATGTTTTACACTTGAACCAAAGCTTACTTTTACAATATCAATTCCAGAGAAAGAGAAAAAGAAATAAGCACGCCTGTGAAATTCATAACAGTGATAAAAAACAAAACAATAATTGGTCCTTTTTGTTAAACACTCTCTAGTTTTTCTAGAGAGCAGAGGAAGTACTGTCAAAAATCACGTCTCTTTGAAAAGTGCATGCTCATATCAATCACAAAAATGTCCGTATGAGCATTATGAGTCTTTATGAGTCGGAGTTGCAGTAATTGAGGAAAGCCATCATGCCTTGGGCCGCAGAGCACGTCTCCACTGAGTCTAAGGCATCCATCCTACTGTGGTCCAGGCTGTAGTTGAGGTCGGTTCTTCTAGTACGGATATTGCTTTTGTTTCTTCCCAGCGAAACAAGCGAGCCAAGTGCACAGCAACATGGCGGAGGCGGCGCCCGCCCCGGTGCAGTAATATGCCCAGCCGATCTGACAAGAGCCTGAAGACAAGACCGAGACAAAAAGTGTGGGCATTAGTGAACTTCTGAAAGCTTCAAATAACAAAGAATGAAGGGATTATATGTGTGATAGATGATCTTTATTAAGAAATGGTTGTGACAAAACAAAGTTGTCAAATTTGGCACACTGATTCAGAGATTGTTAATATCCCTAAAGTCTCTCAAACCTTATAGCATTAACAGTTTTAAGTATAATATAATTTTGAGCCAGTTGCTCCAGACACAAAAATTAACTCCTGTTTCCTTGGAACATGCAGAGTTCAGTGCACCAACGCAATTTTAGTATCATTGATATACTATTACAGTTTCTTTTATTACATTATATTTTATTGGTCTATTTTCTATTTTAATTTTGAATGTAGCTAACATTTTTGTGATTTAGTTTTGTGTTTTTGTAAGTTTTATTTGTTTGTTTGGTCTATATGTTTTTTTAATAAAGCCAATAATAATTTGCAAACGGCAGTCCATGATGTCACACAATAGAGCGCTCATGAGTATAAAAGGGCGCCTGAGTTACACGTCATCAGCTTTTTTTGTCTTCAGGAGCCGCTTGTGTGTATGCGCGTGTAAGATAAGAGCTGGTTGGATCGTTCGAGGAAGCTGAACATGCTCTTTATGTTGTATTTACGGTAAGAACCTCTGTTCTTGCTCGATTTTCTCCCAAGGGATACAAATCTAGCATTTGCACAGAGCACGTGCGGCGCTTGAGAAAGTAGGAGGAACTCATGTCTCGGTAAAGGCTCTGTTATTGCTTGATTCTCTCTAGAGAGATAAGAATCTAGTTTCTGTCAGGACCATTATCGTCAAATACGATTGACAATTAGCGTACAGTTGGTTCCGTTCTGGGCGAGAACTCCCTGCGCATCCATGTAGCCTAGCATGGATAAGAGCGGGGAGAGCAGCAATAACCCCCCTTAGGGTAAACAGAACAGAACAGAACCAACATGAATGAATGCAGATATCATTAATTTAAGATTTTAAAGTAAAACATAATTCGAGAATTTATTCTGATTCAAGGGGAATCAGAATGCCAAATCCTGACTGAGGAGAGGAGGAGCTGGGGATGGAGGAGGGTAATTCGCTCCTGAGAAACGCGATAGCTGTTAATACTGAAGGAGTTTACATGCATACAGTGATAGGCGTCGTATTCCTATAGGTAGATGTGAATCAGCTGATGCGAGCTTGACTAACGTGACCTGCCAGAAATGACGCTGCGCTTTATGTTTAGATGGAGCGCATTCGGCTCTTGAGGGAGTTGGAGGAACTCATGTTGATGCTGTTATTGCTTGATTCCCCTTAGAGAGATACAAATCTAGTGTTTGCACGGAGCGCATTTGTTTGCATGAAGCGCGTTCAGCTCTCGAGGGAGTTGGAGGAACTCATGTCGATGCATTCTCAGTAAGGGGCTCTCTTATCACTTGATTCTCTCTAGAGAGATACGGATCGAGTGTTTGCATGGAGCGTGTTCAGCGCTCAAAGAAGTTGGAGGAACTCATGCCGATGCATTCTCAGTAAGGGCTCTGTTATTGCTTGTTTTCTCTAGAGAGATAAGAATATTGCACTTGCACAGAGCGCGTTCAGATCTCAAGGATGCTGAATGCATGTATTGTGAATGCATTCACTGTGGGAAGCTCCACCCATGGCAAGGCAAGGCAATGCAAGTTTACTGATATAGCACATTCCATGCACTATTTGAATTCATTCTGCATAGGCAGAGGCAAGACATGCCTTTGAAATCCAGGCCTGTGAAACACCACGAAATCAACCAAATGGGACCTAGGATCCCCTGTGGCTTCCTTGGGGTTCAGAACATAGGTGATGAGAGTTATTGGGCAAACTCCATTATGTCCTGCTCCGGAGTAAAGGGTAAGGATGCACACTACCCCTTGGATCAGTGGCAATACCGAAGGGAGGTGCTAATTACTAAAGGATTTTACCACCTTGCATGGTCACTTTAGCAGGCTGCTCAAGAACCCCTTAGGGTAGAGCTAAGTGAATTGACCTATAATGGGCAATTCACAAAAGTCCCTCTGTTTCGCTTACCTCCCTCCCCAACTGTTGTTGGGTCTGGAAGAAGGGATATATGCTCCCCTTTGGTGGAGTGCTTTATAGGGATGATCAGTGTTACAAACCAATGAGTAGAGGTGGATAACTAATGGTGTCCCCCCTTATCATTGTAGCAGTAGTTCTATAGTTTAACCATTAACTATAGTGAGTCCTGGAGAAGTGCCTTTACTCAAGTCAGGGTTTGAGCTATTCTCCCCTAATCACCCTAGGGTCATTCAAATTTAGTTGATCCTCCCCTGCGGTAGGCTGCTACCTAAGAGCATTGTCAAATACTGGTAAGGTATGCCTGATAGAGCTGAGGTTAGGTTGAGTATTTTCCTTTTAGAGCCCTGCTCTTGAGGCCATATAGGGCTGAGGGATGTTCCAGAAGGGAGAGAGGAAGGTGTAACAGCCAGGAACTTCCCTTGCTGTTGAGCATAGTAGCTTTCCTAGTGGGGATCTTTCCCTAGTATATTGGCCTAGGGAGTAGTGCCACTATATGAGTCACATGGGCACTGACAGGCTTTTGTCTCTGGCTGGTTAGTCTGTAAAGTTAATTTATGCTTGTAACGCAGTTCAGATGTTATGGGAAGAAGGAGGCGGGAACCGGCGAACATTCAACAACTTTAATAAATAAATAAACAAATACAAAAATGAAAGTATAAGCCAGCAGCCCCTCACGGACGACTGCTCGCCACAATGCTATGCCCTCTATGTTTGTGCATATTCACAGTCTAGTGAGGCAGGCATTTCCTCAGCATGGCATAGTGGGTATTAGTTCCCCATAGCGCCAATACCAGATGCAGCAGCGAAGTTCCACTTTGAAAGGAAACGTCTTACACCGTGTCCTAACCAGATATGATACGATAAGATTCCAGTGACAAGCAATTTTTCTGTCCACACCAGACGTGACATGACCAGGAGATGAGACAAAATCAATAAAAAAAAACACAGCCAATCAGAACAGACAGGTTACTAAAACAATATTTGTCATAGAAAACACTTGTTTGTTCTCAGTTTGAATGTTCTTATAAAGATACCTTTTATCGTGTATCGCAGTGTCGCGTCTGGTTAGGACCATAGACTGTAAAAAAAGAAGGACGACACCCCTTTGCTCTCTTCCATTGGTGAGAAGTGATGCCGCCAGTGTCCCGATATGGCGCTGACATCTTGGGATCTGAGTCTGCGCACTAGCGATCTCGGGACCTGAGTCTGCGCACTAGCGATCTCGGGACCTGAGTCTGCGCAGTAGCGATCTCGGGACCTGAGTCTGCGCAGTAGCGATCTCGGGACCTGAGTCTGCGCAGTAGCGATCTCGGGACCTGAGTCTGCGCAGTAGCGATCTCAGGACCTGAGTCTGCGCAGTAGCGATCTCGGGACCTGAGTCTGCGCAGTAGCGATCTCGGGACCTGAGTCTGCGCAGTAGCGATCTCGGGACCTGAGTCTGCGCAGTAGCGATCTCGGGACCTGAGTCTGCGCACTAGCGATCTCGGGACCTGAGTCTGTGCAGTAGCGATCTCGGGACCTGAGTCTGCGCAGTAGCGATCTCGGGACCTGAGTCTGTGCAGTACCGATCTAGGGACCTGAGTCTGCGCAGTAGTGATCTCGGGACCTGAGTCTGCGCAATAGCGATCTCGGGATCTGAGTCTGCGCAGTAGTGATCTCGGGACCTGAGTCTGCGCACTAGCGATCTCGGGATCTGAGTCTGCGCACTAGCGATCTCGGGACCTGAGTCTGCGCACTAGCGATCTCGGGATCTGAGTCTGTGCAGTAGTGATCTCGGGACCTGAGTCTGCGAAGTAGCGATCTCGGGACCTGAGTCTGCGCAGTAGCGATCTCGGGACCTGAGTCTGCGCAGTAGCGATCTCGGGACCTGAGTCTGCGCAGTAGCGATCTCGGGACCTGAGTCTGTGCAGTAGCGATCTCGGGACCTGAGTCAGCGCAGTAGCGATCTCGGGACCTGAGTCTGCGCAGTAGCGATCTCGGGACCTGAGTCTGCGCAGTAGCGATCTCGGGACCTGAGTCTGCGCAGTAGCGATCTCGGGACCTGAGTCTGCGCAGTAGCGATCTCGGGACCTGAGTCTGCGCACTAGCGATCTCGGGACCTGAGTCTGCGCAGTAGCGATCTCGGGACCTGAGTCTGCGCAGTAGCGATCTCAGAACTTGAGTGCGCAGTAGCGATCTCGGGACCTGAGTCTGCGCAGTAGCGATCTCGGGACCTGAGTCTGCGCAGTAGCGATCTCGGGACCTGAGTCTGTGCAGTAGCGATCTCGGGACCTGAGTCTGCGCAGTAGCGATCTCGGGACCTGAGTCTGCGCAGTAGCGATCTCGGGACCTGAGTCTGCGCAGTAGCGATCTCGGGACCTGAGTCTGCGCAGTAGCGATCTCGGGACCTGAGTCTGTGCAGTAGCGATCTCGGGACCTGAGTCTGTGCAGTAGCGATCTCGGGACCTGAGTCTGCGCAGTAGCGATCTCGGGACCTGAGTCTGCGCAGTAGCGATCTCGGGACCTGAGTCTGCGCAGTAGCGATCTCAGAACTTGAGTGCGCAGTAGCGATCTCGGGACCTGAGTTTGCGCAGTAGTGAGCAGGAAGTAAAGCCGCAGAATCAAGGCCCCGCCCTCACTCTCGCAGAATCAATCGCATGTACACTCCTGCACTTTTTAAAATTAATTATAGAAATTTAGATAGCTCCAATCTCCTCAGTCCTCCGAAGATCCCAAAAAAAGTATGTTGGTGCTTCAGTGACTACTTCGCTCAGAGAACGTGTCAATCACAGCTGTCAATCACAGCTGTCAATCATGACGTCACACCACCACATCAAATAACTTACTAAAAACAAACTTATTTTAAAAACAAACACTTGAACTTACATAACTTATTGTAAATGACAGAAACCATCTTTGGAAGAAAGATATTTGAAGTGTAATTTAATTGTTTAGTTGGTCTCACGTGCCGTTAAATAACATGGGGAAGCGGGATTTATGACCTATACTAGGACCAGTCACCAGTCGAGACGCTTTGGCTTCACTTTTCAGGGCTTGTGCGGCTTGATAGAATCATCGCGTGTCGCAGTCGTGGCTGGTAAGGACAAAACCTCTGATTAACATAAAAAATATACCTTATATCGTGTATCACGTCTGGTTATGACATGGTGTTAGGTTGCAACCCAGTTCCCTGAGAAGGGGAACAAGACCTCGGGCCTGCATGCGCGTCTCCACTCAGGCGCCCTTTTATACTCAGCGCTCCGCGTGTGACGTCATGGACTGCTATCTATCCATCTGTATTATCCAATGATGATAATTGACCATTGTTTACATGTTCCTCAGACACTGGTCTTGTGATCCCCATAGCATCAATACAAAACACAGCGTCTTGTTCCCCTTCTCAGGGAACCGGGTTACATACGCAACCTAAGACATTTTAGTTTTTAGTTTTAATTTAGTTTATGTTAGTACTTCAATAACTTAATCTAAAGGGTATGAGAAATGTTACCTTGGCAACTAACTGAAATAAATACTGAAATACTTTTAAAAAATATATTATTTAAAGTAATGAAAATGTTATGGTTTTACTTTTAATCTAGTACATCTAGGAACAAAATATAAAGTTTTTAGCATTCATGCCAAAGTCAAATGAACATGGCTTCTAAAATCAGTGAAGTGTTGAATATTTTATTAGTACAAATGAAGCTGCTAATTAAAGGCAGAAAAACAGTGGCATCATAATGATGATTAATTACATAAAATTGGAGAGTGCCATGCAGTTATTTGCATTTATATAAGTTCAAGGGCATTCACGCTAAACATAGCATCAGACCGGTGGGAATAAAACAGACTGCAGCTGCTTAGTGGATTAGCAGGCAATTCAAATTACAAAATGAACAGAAACGACCAGATTCTATAACTTAAAAGAAAGAAAGACAGAAAGCAAGACCCTGAGGCATTCATTAAGGACTGTTACAGGTTCCCTACAGGTACATCAAAAGACCAAAACCTCTTGATATCTCATTTAAGGCGACACTCATAAGGAGACAGACAAAACTTCTGGGCCACATTGGTTTGTTCCCCCATTGCGGCAAATATTTCAAACAACTTTGATGCATTTGCCCTTAGCTTTCAAATCATGTGCTGCCTTTAAAATAGTAAAACTCCCCAGAGTGAGAGCAGACAACCTCAGGAAAGAAATATTCTCAATTCCTCCCAATTCTTTTGAGCCAGACCCACTTGATGTTACACTATAATGCAGCTTCTTACTTTGAAATCATGCAGCCCTTTTCACTCTTAATAGCTGTTGCAATAGCAACTCGATATTGTTTTTTTATTATGAAAAATATTCCTTCTGACAAACAGCCGAGGTCTGGGATTTTCCTAATGCAGACACAGTCTGTCATTTGTATTATAGTCTGGGCGCTGAATGCTAAACAAGCTCTCTACAAGTGTGAGTACTTGAATCAACGGTCATTTGTATTCTATCCTTTTCATGTTCCTGGTGACTCATACAGTAGTTTGTTGCAGCATTTAGTGTTGTTTGCTAAGGTAAGAATCACTCTAACTATCGCTCATACTTTGAACATGAATGATGTCTCAAAACTATGCGGCCTGTTGAAGAGAGCTGTGCTGTTACTGTTTAAAGCAATTGAATGCACAATTTTAATCTGATGGGTGCAAACAGGCAGCACATTTTTGAGTGAACTATACCTTGTGAAAAAGAATTGCACTTTAATGTGCACTTGTAGTGTACTTCAAGTTTTATATTATTTTAGTCAGATTTTATTTTAAGTATTTTTTTTTTTTAAACGTACAAATAATATAATATTAATTAAATGAAAGGCCACTTAAGCGTACTTTAAGAGAGTACACTTCCATGACTGTTCCTTAACACTCTTAAGTACACTTTTAAAAAGTGTTCTTTGTAATAATTTCTAATTAAAAGTTTTACTTTAAAATACATTTTAATTCTATGGCCTGGTTTCACAGAGAGGGCTTAGATTAAGCCACGATCAGGCTTTAGTTCAATTAAGACATTTAAGTAGCTTTTATAAACGTGCCTTAGAAGAAAAAAAAAACATTACTGATGTGCATCTTGAGATAAAACAATGGCACTGACATATTTTAAGATATCTCAGTGCAAGTTGTGTTCAGTTAAAACAGCTCAAACATGCATTGTAGTCTAGGACTAGGTTTAAGCCTTGTCTGTGAAACTGAGGGATTATGATATCAAATAACATTTTGTTATGCTTAAAAAAAGTACACTTATTTTAATGTGTTGAACATACTAAAGCACATGCAAAATACTTGTTAAATACAAAATACTAATTTAAAGTACACATTAACCATGTTTCAAAGACAATAGAAGTAATTTTAAAATAAATATATACTTAAACCATACTTAAGTGGGTCAAAAAAGAACTCTAAAGTTCAGCTCATTGCATTTAATATAAATTTAAACTATAATACACTTATATTGTATTGCAACTAGTATGCAGTTAACAACATTACATTTAGTCTGCACTTATTTACATACTTTAACATACCTATTTAAGTACATTTTAATAGTATTTTAAAAAATATATATATATTTTTTTTTACAAAGGATCTCTTAAAGCAAGGTCAATGGTACACGCCGTTTTTCAAGTTCAAATCCTCCCATGTTAATCTACTAACTCTCCTGACTGCTTTGTCGGACAAAATGGCGGATGGCGAAGTATGATTGGTCAGATCACCTGTCAATCAAGCTCCCAGTGAAGGGTAAATTGTTGGACATAGTGCATTAATAGTTCAATGCCATCACTGTGTAAATAATGTAGATGTTTGAAGATGTATATAAAGTTCAGAGTGAAGGTGCCATGAGGACGTACCAAGTTCAAACTGATCTGAGCTGTTGTTGCACGTCTGTCGGACCTCCTCACTGTCCCAGCCGAGAGGATACAGAGCACAGCCTGAACCGATGAGCAGACCTGCAGAAACAGACACAGCGAGACATGAGTGACGTTACTCATGTCATGTATAATAGACTATACACATGCACACAATCATTAGTGGCGTTTGCTAAGCATACAATTTGTTAAGGTTTTTCAAAGTACCAGCCCTATGTTAAACTTTAATCACAGTTGTGATAACTCAAATCAAGTGACATGTGCTAATAATTTTCTAAGACTTAGAAAAAATCCCATTAACTTAAAGTAAGCAGCCTGAAGTAATTTTTGTTCACTCACAAAACATCTCCACTTACTCCCGATTTCTATTAACACGAGGACAGGAGGGCTGTCAGTGGATAAAAGGGAAAACAAAGTAACTTCCC
Organism: Phoxinus dragarum; assembly: GCA_033366665.1. Lineage (NCBI taxonomy): Eukaryota > Metazoa > Chordata > Actinopteri > Cypriniformes > Leuciscidae > Phoxinus > Phoxinus dragarum. The sequence goes on along the minus strand of JARPMJ010004886.1, from coordinate 29,756 downwards.
AGCAGGCAATAGCCGTCATTTCCCAGTCTAGGTTAACTATAGACCCGATATAGTCCAGCTATGAGTAACCCACTTCTAGACAAAATAACCTTAAATTTGGTTACATGTTGTTTTTGCCAAAATAACTTGCAAAATGTATGATATTTGTATGATATTCCATCATGTAAGCAAAGTCAACAGTGATTACAAGGTGTTTGGTTTCATTTTTTTCACTCATTTCATTGTTATCTAATTGATGACTAGTCTAATTCTTGGTCGATTGTTTAGACGTCTATTCAATTTCCACTGACAGCCCAAATTCTGCCTAGACGTCTGGGCTGTGTTTGGACGGCTGTTATACGTCTTTTAAACGCAAAATTGCTTGCTGGGTTGCGTTATTTATTTGAAAAAAAGTAACTCAAATTTTTTGTTGTAAATTTAAAAGTAATGGATTACATTACCAGCTACTTAAAAAGTAATCTGATTACATTACTCGCATTAGTTGTAATCCGTTACACTAACACTGAAACATCTGATAGTGTTTAGTGTATGATACCCAGCTTTTCTCTGCAATCATTTACAAAGTCGGCAAGTGTATGATGCCCAGTGTTTTAAAATGAATCCCTGCTGAAACTAGCGGGCCGAGGCCTGGTCGCCAGTGCCACAGGAAGATAGTGCCACTTCTCTGAAATTTCATGAGCCGGGGTCTTGACACAGAGTCCCCCTGAATCCAGCAGCTCTGTCTCTGGATAGATACCGGCCCGCAGGTTTTCTGCTAAGGGGCTTTTCTATCACATTAGCTTAATCCTTTTCAATTCGCCCCTCACATGCCTATCAGTTTTAGTGGGGCAAGAGAGAGAGAAAGAGAGAGAGAGAGCACTTTGAGGCGCGATGATTTACCCCCGTCACACCGCACACACTTACTGCGGTGGGCTCAGATAACAGACAGGAATTCATCTATACGCTGCTGTACATCGTTTGAGCGAGGTGAGAGATGTCCTCTCACACACACACACACACACACACACACCCACACACAAACACAACCACACAGATAATCAAATTCTCTGCGCTGCTCATTTTTAATATGTGTACAGACGTTGAGATATTAATCTGGACTTGAGAGAGGAAATCATAAAAGCCCACCGGAATGTATATTAAGATATCATCACAATGTGCTTTGACATTTGGAGGTGCAAATTATTAATGTCTCATTGATGCCCGTGTTTTTTAAAGGCAGGCTCTAAATGAAACTATTTCACACCCTCAAAAATGCATAACTGTATGGTTGCAAGATAAAGATGACAGCTTTTCATACTCTTGATTTAAACTCAAAGCAGTTGTATATGGCTCGCAATGACTTTTGTAGATGTAGTAGACCTTCTGATGCACAAACTTTTTGACAAACAAATATAGCTTATACTTTTGATGAATGATACATCAAATCACGCAACTTGAGAAGAACCAGTGCTTAATTTGTAAAGTGGGAGGTCCCGGAGCACATGAGGACATTGACATTTGCAATAATAAACATTTGCAATAATAAACATTTGCAATAATAAACAATGTATCATTACCGATAACTGATCGTGCAGTTTAATTACCCCTTGACTGGCCCCAAACATGTTTGATAAAAGAAACAGGCTACAGTGTGAAAATTATATTACATTATAATTGTAATATAAAATTGTATTACATTGTATTACATTTTAGCTCAAAAACAATTGTAATAAAAGATAGGATCATAAGATGCGCAATATATCGGGAGACATGGTTTTTACCACTTAAGTTTTGTTTAAATCGTCAGACATGATTTTTATCACTTCATTAAGTTTGGCTTTGTAGAAAGCCTTTCTTTAAAGTGAATTTTGTTTTGTATAAATTGTATCTTAATTTTAATAAATGTTTCATCAACCAATTGCATGTATTTAATAAATAAAAAGCATATATAGCAGATAATAACCGTGACATGGAGGCGCCGGCGCGCCGCGTTCACTTGCATTGCATTGTTAACTGGAGCGCATCTCATCATAAATGAATGAAACTCAGCGTAGGCCCATGCCTCATACATTAGCATTAAATATCTTTGCTGCATCCTTTCTAGAACAGACAAGGGCTTTCTCGCGGCTCACATCAGCAGAGCATTGTATCGTCCATAGACCGCAAAACAATCAGCGGATGGCGGGCGGGTGCGGCTTTGAAAACTGAATGTCAAAAAACTTTGGTGCGGATGATGAGTTTTGTTTTTATTTTATGTCTGTATAGTTTTTATTAATTTTAGTTAATTTTATTCAATTTTAGTTATTAGTTATTTTAGTACCAGTTAAACTAAATGAAAATGAGAAGTTTTGACTTGGCAACTAGCTGAAGTTTTTTTTAATGCTTTATTTTTAACAAAATGTTTTTGATACTTACACCTGTTCACATTATGAATGCTCTTCTGTTTGTTTCAAATCTGTGTCAAACAGATGTTTCTTCATATTGTTATCATATTTATATTAATATATAAAAAAGATTTGGACTTGTGTACATGCCACATAACCACTCCGTCCACATTAGTAACCACCATCAACAGCCTATAGCATGAGTTTGACATTGAAAATCAATGTTATATCACTTATATTTCAGTGCATGAAAAATCTCCTTTAATAAGTGTTCATCATGCAAAATCATCCAAAAGAAAGTCAAGCTTGTAGATTTTTACGTTTAGTGTCACTAAAACTTTTAGCTCAGCTGAAATCTCTATTAAGTGTTAATCTTACAAAATCATCCAAAAGAAAGTCAAGCTTGTATATTTTACGTTTAGCGCCACTAAAACTTTTAGCTCAGCAGAAATCTCTATTTTACAAGTTTGAATTTATATAATCTTCTCTGCAGCAGAGGCACAAATGTGTTTGCCAGCAGCCCATGTTGTGACGCTAATGTATTCCTGCTGAATATTAAACAAAATCATAAATTCTCTTTCAAGTCGTCAGTAATGTCAAGAGATAAAGAGGCGTGTAATCAGCTTGAAATGCCCCGCAGCACTCAAAAGTAAAAACAAAAGGGGTACAGCCTCCACCGTCCTAAAAAATTAAAGGAATGCAGAATGAGGGATTTTTTAGGTCTTCATTAATCATAAAGTGGGTGTTGTCCTCATTTTTAGCACTGAGAGACATATATAACACTAATGCAGCTAATTAGCATAGTCAGAAAATTGTGTTTCTGTTATCCATCCGTCCGTCATTTTATTTGTATTTATTAGTAGCATAAAACATATTTGAGGTTAAAAAGTGAGCAAAAAAAAAAATCCAATTATTATGTTCAGATTTATTCTGTTTATTCACTTGGGAAAATGTTTAAATAAATCAGTTTTATGAAACAGAAGGTAAAGGAAAACAGGAAGTGCAGAACAACAAAAGACTGTTCTTCTCATCCTATTCCTCAGCTGTAGCAGGATGACAAGGATAAACGGAGAAAAGGTTTCATTGCCTGTTGATCAAAGTTTTGCTCCTGTTTTTTATCTTTTCATGTTCTTCCCTTTGTTCGTGCACTTCAGTCAGGAATTGTCTTCCATTGCAAAAATGTTAATGATGCATATTATTTATTGATTCAAATGAGAACGTGTGACAAATAATGATGGTGCTCCTGTGCGAACTCTCCACGGGAGCTGGAGGTGAGGCAACATGGCTAATCATCTCAAGATCTGAGGTGGGAAACCGCAAAAAAAAACTAAAAAGGCAGGTTTATTTTGTATCTGGTAACTGACGTCTATTGCATAAGAATGTGCATGAACTTAAAGGGGTACTGTATACTTAACTGCTGGCAAAATGGGATTTAAAAAAATATCTGTCCTACCTGACAAGAGAAAACAGAGAAAAAAGGCAGTTGTCTGCCCTTTTGCCAAACAGGTAGGAAAACTTCAATACCCATAATGCACTGGGCATGATGCCGTACAAGGCCACTCCCACCAGTCTGCTATGGATATGCTTGACCACACTCAAATACCGCCTTGCTTTAGTTGGAAATACTTCTTAGCAAACTTTTAGTCATAACGGTGTCGACTTGTGTTGTTCCAAATGCAATACATTTCTTTCTTCTGCTGAACACAAAAGAAGATATTTTGAATAATGTCGGAAACCAAACAGTTGCTGGACCCCATTGACTTCCATAGTATTTTTTTTTCCTACTGTGGAATTCAATGGGGTCTGGTTACCGACAGTTACCAAAATATATTTCTATCTACTTTGACAGATATTCAAAATATCTTCCTTTGTGTTCAGCAGAAGAATGAAATTTGTACAGGTTTGAAACAACTTAAATTTGAGTAAATGATGACAGAATTTTAATTTATAAGTGAACTATTCCTTTATTGAAAAATGTAAAAATGCTTTTGTTTAAAACACGACAAGATGCAATACAATGTCAATTCTGTCCACAATGACAGTGAAAATGCAACACTATCACAGCCAATCAGAACATGGACCAATGAAACGCCAAGGAGGGCGGGGCTACGCATGACACCTCAGAAACAGGCTCGTTCAAAAATCCTCTGTAACTTTTCTAACTAAAATTAAAGAATTGTATGGAAGAAATCACTGATTGTTTGTCGCTTTAGTGTGTATATTGGCTAAGACGAGCTGAGTTTGGAGTCTTGATCTCAAGGCTTTGGTCTAAAAACCTCTGGATCTCAAGACGAATGTTCTCAGACACGACTTAAGTCTATAAATGTCAATGGTATTTGTCTGAATCCTGGATGATCAATTCTTGATTCCAACTCAGTTTCAAGTCACCTATCTGTTAAGCAAACAGCAGGACACTTGATCTAAATTAAAATAACTATAGAAACAGTCTCCCCTCAAGGCATGTGTTAAAAGTAGCGCCGACCACATGCAGTCTGTCATTTTTCATCTTTATTTGATTGCATTTCATTAAGTGTTTGTTTTCTCCAGAAGTATAATCCTATCCTCCACACTTCCTATATGTGGATTATTGAAAGACTGAGATGGGTAGAGGAGGGACAGAGGGTGGGTGGAGATTACCAAGAATGGAAACAGCAACTTTATTGATGTGCCAAGAAACCACAGGGAGGAGGAGGATCTGAGCGCCAGCTATCAGAAGCTCTTGTTCACGGGCCTCCGAAGTTGCTCTCGAAAAAACTGGGCTATGATGTGTCTTGTCTTTCTGTTTCATCAAACTTTGTGACCTCTTTACGTCTGTTTTTCGACTTCAATGACAGGCGCAAACGAAAGCCCTGCGAGTGCATTGATGATTCACCTCACGTCAGTGTCCCAGATGTGCCTGCAATTACTTGTTTGAGGTGAAAAGCGTTGCGTTTTAAACCAGCGTAAATGTGCTGTAATGAATTCCATCTATTTCAGAGAGGTTTTGACATGCAACAAGAGGTGCTTTGGTTTTGAGAAGCACGGGAATGAAAATGAGTTACTCTATGGAAATCTACAGCTCTGTTTTAGTGACTGATGTTGCTGATGGCAGGTGTGGAGGTGTAAAACACTTGTTACACTTTATTGTGCACTTGTACAAATGAACAATCTCTCCAGGTCTGGCTTCCTACCGTGACAGAATGTCTTTTTAGTTTTATGATATTGCATTATACTGAGGGATAACAAAATTTCCAAAAATGCGAATAACTTCTGAATAAATGTGCCTATTGTAATGACACTGGTCTTAATATATTCCTTGGGTTATGCCGGAAACATATATACCAATTTTGCCATAGTCAGCCAAACGTCCTGTCCGCCATCTTTATTTTCATTCAATACCTACCTTTTCTAACTCCTTATAGACCGTTTGTCCGATTTTCACCAAAATCGAATCGTATCATCTCTAGAGCGCGCCGACTAAAAGATAAGGATTTCATGTTGATGGACGAAACCGTTTCCACATACGGCAGCAGCAAATTTGAGGTATGATGCCAAAATGACTATTCAGGCTTTATCTCTGATGTGTTTTTTATGATTTTTCAGCAATTTGCCTAGCCTAGAAATCTAGACACACCCTAGCAGCAGCCAGGGTAGTCTAGCAACTCTCCGTTGGCTTTCGAGCTGGAAAAAAACAAACTCTAGTCAGGCCAGTCACATCGTGTATAGAGTTGGTGGGCGGGCTTAACATAATGACGACAGAGTTGCGACGGTTCCCTGCTACTTGAAAACAAAGAATGGCTGCTGCTGCTGGCGAACAGCGGTCTTTCGAATCGGCTTTGGCCACGACTCTGGAAGACTTGGAGTTAAGCTTTTCTTTGAAAAAAGAGCAAAGAACGGCACTTAAGTCATTCTTAAAAAAGGAAGATGTGTTCGGACTACGGCACCTTGTTCGTTGCTCTGGTTGGTTTTAGCGATATCCTATCGCGTGAAGAGGGAATTTGAAAGACAACCGTTTATCCCGTTTATCCCGCCCCTCGGATTGAGCCATCCCAATGGTGAGTTACCAGACCTAACATCTTAATTTGCCTAAAATCTGAAAGTTATGGATTTCGTGTTGATGGACGAAACCGTTTTCATATACGGCAGCAGCAAAGTTGAGGTATGATGCCAAAATGACTATTCAGGCTTGTATCTCTGATTTGTTTTTATGATTTTTCAGCAATTTGCCTTAAATCCGCTTAAAATGTCTTTAATTGCTCCTTGCTGCAGTTGGTCTGACACTCCCTGGCATGGTGGCATGTCGTATTTGTCTTCTTTTTTCTGAAAGTGCGTAGGCACCTATTAAAATCGTAGGCGTTCTATTAGCGTATTATTCTTCCATTTCCTTTTCTTCTTATTCTGCTCTGGGAGTCTATGGCTGCCCATCGAACCGCTTGCGGGAAAGTTATGAAATTTGGCACACATCATTTAAAACAAGAGCATTTTTATATCCAGAAACAAACTCTCTGTGAAATCAGATATTAGTAGCAGTAGTGGTGCTGGCTAAAGATGCTTTGGTGGACACACAGCCTTATAGCGAGATGTTGGCCATCCAATATCGGCATGTATCGGTGAAACAAGCTGGCATGGCAACCAGTAGATTGGGACTGTTGACAAACAGGTGGATGTGGGTGAGATGATATGAAAAAGACTTCTGCAACAGGCGTCCACCCGTGTGTCAAGGGTCAACACAAACAATCCCTCACTATCCATCCCAAATCTATGACAATCTCTCACCTTCTATTAAGATCAGACGCCTGCATTTGAGAAGACATCGATCGCCGGGAGTGTAAAACCAGTCCATTACAGGCTGCCATTAGTGTTGTCCATTAAAGAAGCATTCAATATCCGCCTCTGAGTGGGTCATAATGAGCCTGCAGTTAATGCGTGCGCACGCTCTGTGATTATCTCTCTAAGTGCCATTCATTCAGTCTGGCCTGAAAGCAAGCCACCCTGCCTCTTACATGCCTGCAAGTAATTCAATATTAAATTACATGATCATAATACCAAACAGCAGGGTTTAAGGTTTTAAGAGGAAATGTGAGAAGCACACACCCTAGACTAGTTGCCATTGGTTGAACTTAAAGGTGAGCAGTACACTTGTGGAAATCTGTCAGTTGGTGGACATCTTTGATTGATTGAACTTAATTACCGTAATAACTTTAATAATAATCTTTATTAACCGTGCATTTATATACTGTATAGTCATCATAATGCAGTCGCAAAAAAAACATTTCTAGTATGCTGTTAAAGGCTACATTCAAATTTTTAAATTGGGCAAGGAAATAATTGTAACAGGATAGAGAAAAATTCTAAAACTCGACTTAAATTTGACTTGAAAGATATTTGACTTTAATTAGACTTGACTGGAGTAACAATAGACTTGACTTGAATTAGACTTGACTGGATTCTAAATAGACTTGACTTAAGTTAGACATGACTGGTTTTAAAATAGAAATGACGACTTAAATTAGACCTGACTTAAAATAGACATGGCGACCTAAAGCTGCAGTCCGTCGTTTTTCCTCTTTGTCGACATCTCTGTTAGAAATCTGCAATTGCAGTTATTCGCGAAATTATTAACTGTGCGTGGGGTAGTAAATCGGCATGAAACAGCGCGGATGAACACACTGTATTGAGGAGAACCTGTCGCTGCCGCGTCGCTGCGGATACTGTACTGTCATCATCAGCAATCTCAGAGTATACTTTTTGAAAGTGTCAACATTAGAATTTTCATCGGAAAATGTCATCTGAACAAGTAAGTAACATTCACTTTTGTTCTGACCAAATTCGGGGGGTGGGGGGGAAGCATTGCAGTAGCTATATCATGCTGATTAAATCTAACGATTGCTTATATCACGTCAAAACCTGAAAAATATATATTTTTTCTGTAGCCACTCTGAAGTCCGAAGTCTTTGGGTTTTACAACTGGTGAATCTCCAGTTGTCACTGGTGATTGTCGCTTTAAACTTTCGGGATCCGCCATACCAAGTGCTAAGCTAAATCTCCACCTCCATCATCCACACACGCTAGCCAGGGACTCCTTGTCTATGTGTACAGAAGTGACGTAATGACGCAAAGACATGCTCGAAATTCCCGCGGAAATCCACCAGTACCAACGGAATTAAAATCATTATTACAAGCTTACCGTTTTGAATCGAGGTAAGGCAAGCAGATCGTTTTGAACACTGGCTGGTTAAGGTTTTTTTCAAAAATGTCTTTTTTTATATTTTTAAACCCAAAAAAGTGCCGGACTGCAGCTTTAAATTGGATATGACTTAAAATAGACTTAACTTAAATTACACATGACATGACTTAAAATCAACATGACTTAAACTAAACACTACTTAAAATAGACTTGACCTAAATTAGTCTTGACTTAAAATAGACTTGACTCAAATTAGACATGTCTTGACTTAAATTAGACATGACTTGAAATATACCTAAATTAGACTAGACTTGAGGTAAATTACACAACCTAAAATAGACTTGGAAAAGTGTATATTGGGATCAAAACTCTGTCCAGCATAAATGGGAACTCCAATACTTTAAAAAAAACTAAAAAACAATCCAGGATGTATTTGATGAGAGTGGTTGACAAAAGCCCAGATTATAAAGGAGGATGATTTTGAATCATAATGACAACAATGTAATAATATTATAGCTAAAATAAAATATAGTTGTTTTTATTTGTTTCACGCTTTGCTCACTATATAATAAAAGTTATTTCAGTTCCAATAACGACTTTAATATAAATCTAAAGTGAAGTATTCACTTTTAACAAGTACAGCCCTGCACACCCAGTTGGCACAGAAAGCTCTCGGATGGAAAGCAACAAAAAGCAGCCAAATGCAGTGTGAGACATCATTTTGCCCATAAATGCATTAGGGAGTTTTTATTCTCATGGTATTTTATGAGTTCGTGCATTTAAATTGAGTGTCATTTCCATCAGTGAGCACAAATAACTTTCCACATTCACACACAGTAACTTTAAAAAAAACGTCAGCCAGTCAAGGCGTTTGTGAGTGAAAGTTATGTGCATGACTGGGTCACATTTATTCAGAGACTCTTTTAGACAAACAATTCAATAATCAATATTTGCGGGTGTCTATGAAAAGAAACCTAAGCACTCGTAAACTTCTAAATGTTGCTGGGATGCCAACGCGACCGAATGTTTGCCTTCACGCTGTACAGCAAAATCATGCAGGTTTATGAAAAGCTGGCCTATGTTTATCCACGTAATAAAGGTTGAAAGGTGAGTTCTTAATCCAGCCATCAGAGGTTTACGTTCTCTGCTGAAATCCTCTTTTGGAGTGAGAACAAGGCTTTTTCTTTCATCTGTCTGCCAGTGCTCTGTCTCGGGATCACTTGTACCTTTTGTCATCCTTTCCTAGCCCTCTTCAATGGCGCCTCAGGAATTCTGCGCCCCTGCTCTCTGGCCCACACAATACCATTCATGTTTAGCATTCAAAAGGGCAGAAAGGAGAGGGCAGGGCGGAAAGAAATAAGCCCAGTCGAGTTTTTAGGGAACGAGCAGAATGGGAGCCGTGAATAGGTCACGTCGGAGCCGCTTTTAAAGGGCTGCTGTCAGAGGCTTTGAAAGAATGAGGAGTGCTGTGAAAAACGGCCCACCGAGGGATGAGGGCATCGCGGTGACTGTCGAGGTGAATGAACCGTCAGGACAGGACCTGCCTCTCCCTCAGACACTTTCACAGGGGACGAAGACTGATGGAAGGAGAACAGAATGGCCGGATGGAGAAGAAACAGGAGAAAAGAGGAAGTACAAGAACCGACTGACAGAAGAAGACACATTAAGATAAATGTGAAAAAAAACAGAAGAAGCCAAAGTGGCTACACAAAATAAGGCATATGATTTATATAAATATTTAAAATATTATATATGATATTACAAATAGGATTTACTTTTTAATATTGATTAAACAATTATATAGTATTAATAGGGCTGTCATTTTATTGTTTTAAATTGTGTGATTAAAGAAAATATTCATATTATAAAGAATTATTCCACTTGACTTATACATTAATTTGTCAATAATAATGTATCCTATAAGCATAACAAGACTACAGGCCAGTGAAAGTAAAGACACTTTTTTTATTAATAAATTAAATTCTTCTGCCACAGAAATTACTTTTAGCTTTTTTCATCAAATATGAATTAATTCTCCATATGTAATTAATTCTGCATAATGAATTTATCACTAATTAGTTTATATCCATTATTTAGATGTTATTAGTGTTATTTTAGTATTATTGAGATTATTAATGTTATATTAATGTTTTGAAGTAGTTTTTATTTTGTTCTGCTTTCATTTTTAAGTTTAGTCACATATTTAGTCATTTTGTTGTGCATGTTGTCACTTATTTTTTAAAAAAACATGTCTATATAGTTTTTATTCATTTTTATTTCAATTTTTGTTCTAATAATTAGTTAAGTTAAACTAAAAAATATGAAATATGTAAGCATGAAGAATCTATTAATATTGATTAAAGATAAATAAATGATAGTATGAATAATAAATGTAATAAAATAAAGATGAATCTACATATTATGTAATAAATTAAAAACTATAAATCATCTGTAAATCATTTATATTATATATAATTTATAATAATACAATATGATAATTTATATCTTATAAATAATGCATATCATTTATTATTAATGATATATATATATATATATATAATATCTTTTACAGATATAAAAAAAAACTTTTTTGTATAAAAAAAATATATGTAAGTGTGGTGAATCGCAAATGGCTATTTCTGAGGTATTAAAGCTGTTGAAGAAGTCTTACCTCAGGTTACCGCACACCAGATATTGAGATCCTATTCCTGCAAACTATGATCTTTAATTTAGCAATATTTCAAGAAACCATTATGCCTTCTTTATTTTTAAGGTCCCTTAAAACACATCAGGCAAAAGTCTTGTGTAATGTGAATATCTTTAGACTATTAAAATCGTATTTTCACAGAGTTTGTCAGGTTTGTTGCGATATGACTTTATTGCAAAGTGCTTTGATATTCCCCCGATGTTCCTGTAACATTTCATCTTCTTTTACAGTCCAGAAAGTATCAGAGCATAGTTGTTGGAGTAGCTTTATGCTACAGTGAGTTTATCATTAGAGAAAAGCTTTCCCATAATCCTGTGAGACAGCACTATGGATTCTTCTAGGGTCATTGAAAGGGTGTATTCCGCGGATTGAAGTGGGAGGGAATGGGAATGCGAATGGGGGTGGGCAACTTCGGTGGGAAAGTTTGGATCTGGAGTGCAGTAAGTGGAGGCTTGAGCGATTACGCGTTGAAGACCGGATAGTTCAAACTCTTATACCATTAGATGGCTGGACTTGAGAGGATCAGATGTGTTATAATTCTGATTATATCTTCTGTGTGAAGCAGTCTGGGGATGTAGCGCTGGCTTTAGGGCATTAGAGGGAGAGTCAAAGGTCAAATCACTATAAATAAGCCATTGTTTTTCATTAGTGTCATCTTCATCAGTTCACACATACGAGAGAAGATCTGCTGTGAGAGAGAGTGAGATGGCTGTCAGCCCATGAGAATTGCTCTGAGGAACTACAAGGTCAGGTCAGACTGCATTAATCTCAGCAGGCACTGACCCAATGAAGACAGAGGTCAGAGCATGCTAATGAACATGACTACATCTATTTAAAGAAGCAGATCAGCCAAAAAACTCAAATTCTATCTTCATTTAAGACCTTATGGAATTTACGGCATTACTGCAATATTTTTCAGTACATATGATTTGCATATACACAATATATACTGATATCAGTAGCCAATGAGCTCGCTGCACAACCTTCATATAGTGGTCAGCGTTTGCTGTAGCAGTTGCAGTGCGCTTTCAGAAACCCTCCACCTTCCCCAGCTCCACCTGTATGGATCTGCTATGGGTTAATTAATGTATGCTATTGTACAGCAGCATGTCTTACTTGCTCACAGCAGTGTATTGTGTGTGTAAAGTGACAGTAGCAAGTCTTAAAATTGAGTCACAAATTAAAGGACTTGTGACTTGCTTTACTAAATGAAGAGAATGACTTGACTTGATGTCACACCGCTCCACTTCGCTCTCATGCTCTAATGTGGTACACTCCAAGTCTTCTGTGAGGAAAATTATATTTACTGTAAGTCATCAATCACTTAAAATCTTTACCTTCATGGGGCTGTTAATCAAAAACTGACAGTGAGTTGAAATCAGGAATGAATCATTCATAACCGAATTTGTGAACCAGATCAGCGGATTCACTGACTAAAAAAACCCTAAAAAAAACAATGATTTCTTCATGAATAGGGCATCGCCGCTTCTTTCATAAATACCCATTTATTATGTCGCTGCTATTCATATATAAATGCATATACTTGAGGCTGAACATTTTCTGAAAAGCTTTGCCACCCCAAAAATATCCCAGTATAAAATAATAATGTAAGCAGTGCTTCCTGCAGCGGTGCTTTAATTCAAGCATACCTCTAAAATAATGGCAAAAACACTTTTATAAATGGTCCTAGTGGGTTGCATGCATCTTCATTAATAAACAAACCGGTTCTTTGTGAACAAATTGATTGTTTTCCCATTTGTCTGTGAATCTGAAATGTACTGATTCTCGGCTAACTCAGAGGTCCTCTGAGAAATTGAATCCCGTCCAGAAAGTATGTCCGTATTGTTTGCTCCAATTTGATCAAGGATAAAGGATTTTTTTTCATCCAACAAAAAAATTAAATGAAATCAATACGATCATGGAAACTAACAGTTCGGTAAGAATGTAATCTTGATTAAAGCTACAATATGTAATTGTATTCGCCGCTAGGGGTCGCTAACATCTTACAATAACAAAGGCGTAGGTTGATGACGCATTCAGCGGAATTATGGATCTTGTCGTCAAGCTGATGGATCTAATAATGTTTATGGATGAGTGAATACATTGATGTTTTTAACATGTCTGTGGTATGAAGCAGGTCGCGACTGCTAATGAGAGACCGATATCAGCGCCACACGTGAGTCCCGCGGATATAAAGGAATAAGGACATTTAATTCTACCGGATTTCATTCTATTCATCTCAAAAACGCCACGCTGATATTGATCCTCGTTTTGGTTCTCCTTTTGTCCCAAAGTCTGCTTGCAATATGGTCCATAATGTTTGAACGAAACAACAACAGCATGAGCGTGCTGCTAGACGTAACGCAGTTGTCCACGTCTGTCACCATGGTTACTATGGCAGTACGAGCAGAAACCAGAGATTACGCGGATATTACGAGCCATTAATAAAAATTAGAATTTCTTTGAAATTAAAAATCTTTGGGAACTTTTGGGATATTGTAAGTACACGACTGCAAGAAATAGGCTATATCACACTGTGCGAGTGATTTTTGGATATTTTATTACAAAATTCTTACATATTGTTCCTTTAACTAGATTGAAACATTTATGCTGGCTTGTCTTAAAGGCAAAAGTCTTGCTTAAAAATGTAAAATACATGTAGTTTGAAGCATTTATGCCAGAAAATATAGATGTTCTGTGTGTTTGCTAAAGTGTTGCTATAAGTGGTAGTTAGGCTCTTGTTATGCAGTTGCTGGGGTGTTGCTACAGAATATGGTTGCTAGGGTGTTCTGGCTGACCTTCCATACAGGCATTTCTACCTCTGTTAATAACAGTTTCAAGCATGATTTTGGACTTTTTTTCATGGCAAATGCTTTACAATCCTATTCCAAGGAAGAACACGACTTGACAAGCAGTCACCTTTGAACATTTCTTGTTGTTTGAGTCATTACTGTCTTGTTTGCAAGCCAAGGCAGAATTAACCAAATTAAAGCCCCATTAAAAAATTGTGGTATCTTACACGAAGCAATCGTTTCGGCAGTACAGGCAGCCAATGCTACTTCTCTCGAGATGGACCTCCGCAGTTCTTTGGCAGGAACTCAATTTGTCCGCATAGCTACTATGTCATTCCTGAAACCCATACCCATCTCTTTTCAGCAATTCCCACTCCATCTCCATTGATCTGTTGTCCACTGAACATGTCAGAGGTCTCCAGTCAATAGCTGGATTCATCAAATCGAACACTTAGTAAATCAGGCCTTGTTAATGATCTTAGAGTATAAATTCACACCAAATGAAAACACTTTAATGAGGCATTTTAAATCCAGTTTAAAGGGATGGTTCACTCGAAAATTAACATTCTGTCATCATTTACTTAACCTCCTGTTGTTTAAAAACTTGAATGACTGTCTTCCGAGAAACACCAACGAATGTGTTTTGAAGAATGCACCTAATAGTCTTTCCCATACAATTTAAAATCAACTGGATGAAAATAAATGAATGGGGGCTGAAGCTTTCAAGCTTAAAAAATAAAGTTACATTTTATTTTAAGGTGTCATTGTTACAGCGTAATTATATATTTAAGTACTGAGTAATAAGCAACTGCATGTACTTACTTTAGGATTAGGGTTTGGTTGAGGGTTAGCTGCATGTAATTATGCATCATTTGGTATTACTATGGTAAGTACATGCAAATTATGTAACAAGGACACTGTATAATAAAGTGCTACCAAAAATAATCCTAAAAGTGGTCCATATGACTTTTAAAAGTAATGCATTACTCCCTAAAAAAGTAACTAATTGTATTTGTCACCTTATTTGGAAAGTAATGTTAGGTTACCTTTCTGTTACTTTTTTGAACATGAAACCATGAGCTTGAAAGCTCCAGTATCCATTAATAGTCAATGCATGGAAAAGAGGAACCAGTACATACTTTAGAATTTCTCCACTTGCGTTCCACAAACGAAAGAAAGTTGTACGGTTTTCGAAACGACCTGAGGTTGAGTAAATAAAGACAATTTTCATTTTCCAATGACCTGTTCCTTCAAGTTCAACTGTATTAATTTTTTTTTGGGAGAAAGCTAAGAGATAATACGGTGCGTGGAATGATGATAAACGGCAGTCTCGCTGTAAATTACTTTAAGATTGATATCAGAAGCTCACAACTCTGATTTAACAGACTTCAGACGTGGGGAGCCATTGAGGTGCAGCTGGTAGGAACAGGAATGGTAAAATCCTTCAAACTAATACCACAATCCCTTCTACATATAAAGCCATTTTATGATAGTGAACTCAACGTCTCTCTCCTTAAGCCTCATTTCAGACGTGTCCAAAGAAGACTCGGAGGAGGGTGCATGAAGACATAAAAAGGAGGACTAAGGAATGCATTAGTGCTTGTGAAATATTCCACTTTTTCCTCCTTTCAAAAATGTCTGTCTGATTACTTTACTAAACTGGCACTAAAATCCATGCTGCGGTACGGCTCAAATAAGTCCATGTGAACTCCTACAAAGTGCAAGTGACTGAGCTATTAAGCCAATGGAGTGCTTCTCAATGCTTGAGGACTTTCAAATGCTTCCTTTATGATTTTGATTGACATCCACAGCATGAAGAGAGCAAGTCGCCGTCTCTCTGTCACACAGATCTTTTAGTAAACACTCAGTTATTCCTTTGCTCTGAATGCTGAGAGCAGTAGCTCCATGTTGAAGACGTGATCGTTCCTCGGAGGGGTTTTCGCTCAGTTCCCATGACCCCACGCTTCTCTGACTTCCATCAATAATGGGAAAACTTGTAGCAGCCAGCGGGGAAACTAAAATGTAGAAGTCATTCACATGCAGTATGGATATGACTTCAAAGGTATGCTAAGTTTAAGTTAAAGACTCATTGCTGCTGAGTTTCTGGTTGAGTTGGGTGTAATGTTAATAAAACACAGGTTAGCTAAACATCGCTTTCGCTGCCAAGCCTGTTTAAAGTGGAGCGGTTAGATGTTAGTGTTGAGGGCCAGGACATGCAATTGTGATGAGTCGAATTGTTCCTTGTAGAGCTCGTAATTACAGCTTGTAAACTGGGAATGTTTAGCTTCATTGTTCTTCACATACTTTAAGTATTACTAACAGCTGCATCCACAGAGGCGGCAGCCAATGAGAATGAAGATTCTCTCAGACGTTTAGTGAAACACTGCGGATCACGTCATTTCAACATGACGAAATACATTGAGAAGGGTGACCTGAACCATATAAAAGTTTTTTTTTAAAAATCGGTCATTTTCTAAAAAATAAACTAAAAATTATATACTTTTTAACCACAAATGCTCATCTTGCACGTCCACGTCTTCACGCATTAGGTAATAGCTTTGGAAAGGTCAGGCGGTAACCTGACATAAGCGGAAAATGTAGGGTAGAGCGAAAAACTCCATATCATTTTTCTCATTCAACTTCAAAATCGTCCGACATCGTTGTTTTTTCCTTTCATTTATTTTTGTCAATTGTGTTTGACTTAGTCTTTGCACGTTCGCTTTGTGAACACTAGGTCGGTATTGCCGCCTATGTCACCCGTGACCTTTCAACGTGATTACTGTACGTAATGCGTGGTGCATCGCAGAGTTACGATTTTTTTTTATGAAATAAGAAAAAAAAATGATTGTTGCGCTAGATAAAACCCTTATACCTCGGCTGGGATCGTGTAGAGCCATTTGAAGCTGCATTGAAACTGCATATTTGGACCTTCAAACCATTGGTTCTCGTCGAAGTCCACTATATGGAGAAAAATCCTGGAATGTTTTCCTCAAAACCCTTAATTTCTTTTCGACTAAAGAAAGAAAGACATGAATATCTTGGATGCCGTGTGAGTGAGTATTATCATTGCTTCCCCATTTTTCAGAGCTTGACAGCTCCTTTACTTTCATTGTATACACCATTTACTTTCATTGTATAGCAAACACATTGAATTAAAAACATACAGTTTTGTTCTCCAGGGGAAAAAAACCCATACAGGTTTGAAACAACATGAGGGGGAGTAAATGAAGACAGTTTATGGGTAAAATATTCCTTTAAAAATGCCTACTTATAAACCTTAACAATAATACTTGATCTTCACGCCTTGGGATAAGCAAAGCACAACACAATTCATCAGCAAGAAACTGTGCTATACTTGGCTATAATCACACCTCTTTCATCTCTGACGCACACAAGGCAGTTTTTTCCCCAGTGTTTTCAGTCGGGCTGTCAAGATCTTTACAACAGCAGTTACTGAGCACCGAAGAGAAGTCACTAAAACTGCATTTAATACTATTTCTACTGCCGGAGCCAGAATATACAGCGATACGCAACATCGGGTGACGGTGCAGAGGACAGAATCTAAAGTATGTCGTTTTCTCCAGTGGTCAACGAGGGTGTAATTTATTTGCCAGTTTTCACACTATTAGCCCACTGAGGTTTGTCTGAGCAAATTAATCTCAACCCCAAAAGGGCCTTTTTTACCATAATATGTAATTTCACATTTCTGCTGCATACTTCTGTGTTACATTAAAGACCTCAGAACCGGGTTAATCCGCTTTGCTCATTTGGTCAGTCTTTGTAGCGGGCAGTGAACTATCAAAGTAAGCCTCTTTTTGCAATTGCTGATCAAACAGGCGCTCAGTTCAAAGTCTGCTGGCAATAAAAAACAGCTTAGATCACCAAATTGAGCTGACATCACACTCATTACTAAACTACACAATCACACTTTCAACAAGACATCCAATTGTCTTGCATTGAAAGAGGGTCTGTGACACATCTAGAGACTATAATATCACAGAGGGCTAGTAAACTACCACCTAGCAACCATCCAGCCCACCCTAGAAACCATATAGAGACACATTTACAATTACAAACAAACTTCCCCTGGAATCATCGTGGTGGCAAGCATTACACTACCGAAAATCTAGTTTCTATAAAAAGACGTTGAATGCATTTACATCCGCCATGGCTTACATAACCTTCTTACCTAAAGAACTGAGTTAATATGAGGTAAAGCATACTGAAATGTAATGCACAATAAATATGCAAATACGCATGAATATAAGAAGATCTAGCTACAGCCGCACTGTCTGTCGACTTGCCACCGTGATGAAAGCCATCATATGTGCTTCTCTAAGCCAACTCTCTGAGCTGCTTATGTTGGGTTTTCTCAGTTTCCATCGTTTTTTTTTGGGGGGGGGGGGGGGGGGGGGGGGTTCTGTCTGATGTGTGTTCACATGGGCACATGACTGACAGCATGCTATTTTGGTTTTTGGGTTGTTTCAACATAGCAGAGGAACCTTTGGGTTTAAAGCCGCACACACAGAAATGTCTTGAGGCAAGACTTTTCCAAAGCAAACTCTACGTCAAGTGCAGGGCCCTATAAATCCTGACTACAAATCCTGACCGAGGGCAGAATGATGTAAAATTAGCACTGCTTTCCAGGGAGGGTTAATGGAGAACAAGAAAGTGTTTGTATGCTAATGGATGACTGGGTGTTTCTTCAACTTTGGGCATTTTTTTTATTATTATTTTTTATTTTTATATACATTTTATTATTTGACTCTTGTCCCAGGCAAGAAGCTCATTTAGTTTCTTCTCTGAAGACAGACAGATAGATAGATAGATAGATAGATAGATAGATAGATAGATAGATAGATAGATAGATAGATAGATAGATAGATAGATAGATAGATAGATAGATAGATAGATAGATAGATAGATAGATAGATAGATAGATAGATAGATAGATAGATAGATTAATGACATTTCCAATCAAACTGTTATTGCAATATGCAAAAAACTGAAAATATTAAGAAATTGTTTATATTTAGGATACATAAAATGTTAGCTAATGAAATCAGCCTTAGCAAGGCAAAAATGTTCATATGTAATTGTCCATATGTTATGAAACACAATACAATACATTCGAGATCTGGTGGAAAGTAGTTGAGCCATAGTTGAGGAAACACCCAACTACGTTAATAGTATTACCCTTAAATCCATCTCAAATGTTCCCTAAGTGGATTATCGTAAGAGGCCGTTCACACAGAGCGTGTTTGCTTTCCACTGTGCTAGACTGACATCTTTGACTGTTGTGCTCGCGTGCTCCTATCAAGTTAAAATAAGTTCAACTTTTAAAAGACACCTTGAGTTTTTTTTCCCCAATCCAGCGCTCTGCGTCTCATGCTTTTAAATGCAAAACCCGTGAACCGGCCCTAAATAAGTGAACTCGACTCAATCCATGTTTACTCTCAGTATCTCTCCAGATGCTCGAGCTTGAACTGTTTAAAGCCCGTCTGTGTGCGCCATGGGAATTATTTTCCATCACTTCAACCGCATTCCAAATCTACACGCACGAATCAGTATCTCTGCTTCGCCTCGCTTTCGCAGCTTTCATGTCCCAGAAGCCCTCTGCATGCTGATGCCTCGACACTTTCAAGACCACCCGTCTGAGCGGATAATTAATCCCGCTGCAGATAGAGGCCTGATGGGGCTTTTCCCTGCGCTCCGGGTCCAGCGACGGGAGTTCAGCGGGGAACAGTGCTCCATTACACCACCAGTCCCTGTGCTCCTCAATCACTTCAGCAGCTTTAAGACATCAGATCGCGTACCAGAGACACTGCATTAGGAACAGCGGTTGATTTGTCCTCTTTAGGGTGATGTGGATCCTATATATATATATATATATATATATATATTCCATGATTGTCATCATTTATAACAGATCTTGCTGGTAAAAAGTCCACAGTTTACAACCACAGACCATCTGCTGCAAATCAATTTCAGCTGAATCTCAACTTGAACTGTTCTCAATCTTGACAACGTGTAATTGTAATTGTGATGCCACATCACTGAGGTCATTGTTTCCATGATCCTATAGGCTCTACGTCATGTGATAACGTTTCTACCATCGATCATCAAGCAGCTTCAGGTTCATGTAAAGCTTTCCACAGCTGTCTTTACTCACACCGACTCATATAACATTGAGTCACAGGTAGGAGTTCAGGAACGCCGTAAAACAAGACACCTGGATCTGTTCTTTCTCTGTAAAGTGTATACGCAATGTCTGGAGGCAATTTAGTTCTCCAAAATAATGAAAATACAGGCTGAGAAAATGTTCTTTTCACCTATGGACTTCCATGAAGAAATGTGGGGTCAGACATCAGGTATTGGATTGACCCAGAGCTCCAGAACTTGGTTGCGAATTTAACACTGCATGAACCCTTGACGTTAAAGGAATAGCAGCAATTCTGTTATTCTTTATTTACCCTTGTGAAAAAGAAGTGTTTAATTGTATTAAAAGTGCACTTGTAGTATGCTTCAAATAAAATAAAATAAACATTAATTTTGATGTTAAAATCAATGCATGAATGTTTCGGCAATCATTATTACATATTAGGGTCTTTAGTGACCCGATCTATGTCTAACACAGATGGATCTCTATCTGTCATGATAATATAAAACTCTCCTGATATTAGATTAACAATTATAGACTAATAAAATAAAGCATATTTTTTTATTCTTCGGTTCCTGTGAGCAGATGTTTTATACCATCATCACTGTCCTCATCAGAGCTCGTTTCCCAGTACATTCAGTATCAGGCTCATATTCGCCATCTCAAACATATTCTCAAAACGTCATTTTCAACATCTTCAGAATCAATATTTTGATCACTGACAGCTTCTTCACCAGATTCATCTTCAAGTGACAGTGGCACTATATGCGTCACTATATGCGTTTAAGCGTTAAAGCATATCATTATCATGTGCACATGGGAATGTGTGTGCATCATTTTAAAAGTGGTCACACTTTAAACCCTCTCTCTCTCTCTCTCTCTGGGTGTTTACCTTTGGTCTCTGAGCTGATTAGTGTGAGATTCCAATATCCAGACCATGAAAAAATACTTTCTATTAGATGAAAAATAAATGAAGTAGCTCATATATCAGAATCTCTTGTCTGCACAAACAGCCAAAAGCATCTCGTTCCCATACAGATCTGTTCATGTACAGCACACTTTCATTTGTCATCAGTTATTATAAACATTGCTCCGTATACATTAAGATACAAATATATTATTTATAAATAAATATGCTAATTATTTATATTACAATAACAGAATTATTCTATTATAAAATACTTACAATGTTTGTACAGTCATAAGTTTATATTTCTCTTGCAGAATATGCTGAATGTTTGTGTGCCTCAAATATCTTTATTTTTTGTTTCTGAGTCAAATGTCTTAAGAGAGCGTGGGGCAAATTCCTTCACAGATTCAGATGTGTGTCTGTGTGTGTCCCTGCACAACCCCCCTCTGTCCCAGACTGCTCATTAGTATTCCATGCATTTATGAGTTCACACACACACCCATCTGTGGGAATATGCAACCTTACCAAACCCACCAGGAAGCACCAAGACCGGCCCCCTTTCATATGAACAAGAACAATGAGAACCGCCCCAGTCACTTAATCTCTCTCTCACACACACACACACACACACACACACACACACACTCACAAACCGCTGTCCTCTAAAGCTCAATGTCACTGTGTCCTTACTGGCTCCATAAATGATCTTATGATCCGAGACGGAACATGGGAGTCGGTGTTCAACATTTTTATCACCACTCTGTGCTCTCTAAATGCATTATATTAATTTGATAATATTTGTATGCTAAATTGTCTTACTTCACAGTGTGGATGTGCAAAACTCAATTGATTGATTTCTTTCTTGAATTAAAGTGTGTGCGTGTGTGTGTGCGTGTGTGCGTGTGCGTGCGTGTGCGTGCGTGTGTGTGTATTAGTGCTGGGCCAAGATTAATCACGATTAATCGCATCCAAAATAAAAGTTTATGTTTACATAATATATGTGTGTGTACTGTGTATAATTATTTGTATATATAAATACCCATGTATGCATGTATATATTTAAGAAATATTTGCATATACACTGTATATATATATATATATATATATTCATACATACATTATATTATATATAAATATTAATATATATATATTATATTTTTCTTAAATATATTAATGCATGTCTGTGTATTTACATATAATTATATATGTATAATATATACCCCAGCCTCGCAGTTTTTAAAGCGCAACTCAAAACTCATCTTTATTCCTTAGCTTTTAATCCAGCATGATAGGCGTTGAAAATTGTCTGTTGTAGCTTATTTATTTACTGTTTAAATGTCAATGTACAGCACTTTGGTCAACTTGCTTGTTTTTAAATGTGCTTTATAAATAAAGTTTGTATTGTATTGTATAATTAATCGCGATTAATCGTAACCCAAAATAAAAGTTTGCGTTTACATAATATGTGTGTGTACTGTGTATAATTATTTTGTACATACAAAATAATTATACACAGTACACACACATATATTATATAAACGCAAACTTTTATTTTGGATGCGATTAATCGCGATTAATCTTTGCCCAGCACTAATAAATATATATATATGTATATATGTACTCACACTTTATATATATAAACTCAAGGGGGCCACTAGGAATTTTAGGGGGTCTGTGAAAAAGTTCAGAGAAAAATACTGTAAAAATGTAAAACTAATAAATAATATTAATAATAATACCAAATATAATAAGTTAAAAATTATAATTATTCATAGCTCTCAAATGCTCAATACTCAATGTTTAATGATGTGCTTAAATAATGACTTCACTATCACCTCAACTATTTATGCGTTTCTATTTTAACATATCCATGATCACGAGATAAACAGAAACTAGTTTCTGTATTGAAAAGTTGTTGTATTGAACACGAGCGCATCCCATGGGGAGCTCTGTAGCGAGCTGTCACACTTCACACACCTCGCACACTGTTACAAACCATGACATTTCATGACTTTTCCATGTGAGTCATAAAAATAATAAGTTAGATCCGTGTTGCAGAAAAATCCCCCAGCAAATATCTACAAGGAGAAGAGTGAGTAAGTGTTGGCACCTTGTTCAGAAATCCTGACGGTTGCTCTAATGATTCATAAATTATATTCAGGCAGCTCTTTGTTACTCACAATGAATCACTCCGTACAGAGGCTCACACTTCAGTCAGTTTAATGAAACTCAACAATCCCATCCTACATGAGCAGCTCAACCCAATAAATCAACCAGCACGAGGGAGGTTGCTTATACACAACAGTATGCAACTGACCATGAGCATGAAGGACAATATGTATACGTGCAAAAGAGCATTTTTCTAAATTGTCTGGTCTGTATAACATTCCTGTATTACAAATTAAGCCGCTTTGGATAAAAGTGCCTGTAATATGCGTAAACAGGTTTTGAAATGAACACCCGCCAAATGCGGGGGGAAATCGTCAGTGGGTAACGCATATCAACACACAAGCCAATTCGGCAGGTTATGATTCAGAAATTATGTTCTATCACTTTGCATGGCGCTGCTATAAGAGCCCTTTACCTAAAAGGAGCCTCAAACATTAGCAATGTTCGATGTCTGTCCACAGCGTCCAACTAGGACTCCAAAATCATGCATTCGTTGAGAAACATCATCAAATGACATGATGGGCATGGGAATTTTATCATCATGAAACTATATACTGAGGTATAATTGTCATCATATTTTGGTGATTGATTTTCATTATCATTATCGTACACCTACCTTTGGAGTGAACATTTTGCAGATTCTGCAAGGTGTATGTAAACGTTTGACCACGAGTGTGTGTGTGTACATAAGTCAATTCAGGTCTCAGCGCTTCTCTAGTCTAGTCAACCTGACCCAAAGCGAGTCCATTCAGAGGATAAAACATGAAAAGGTAAAGGTAAAGCTAATCTTTCTTGTGTCGTGCATAAGATGACACTTCGAAACCATCCTTGATACCATACCATATCTTCTTTTGTCAAATGCAACTTAGCCATTATTGATTGTTTTAAAGTTACCAGGCATTGTAGAACATTGTTTTAAAATGATAAATCTTAATTTCCTCCAAGCAGAGCTAAGAGAACGAAGAAAAATTGTGCGTGAGCTACCAGAGCAGCACATCCCTCCTGAGACCTTGCTGTTATATATCAGAGCTCGTCTTTTTGTTTCCACCATCAGGATGTGGGAGAGATGCTTTGATCATGGGTGGAACTTTCTACAGCCGAGAGCACAAGAGGGCAAGAGGAGCTTCCATCCAACGGTGCTGAAGGAGATGAACGAGAAAATGAAGTGCAGAAAGTAGGACAAAGCGTGGAAAGAAAAGCACGCCTGGAATAACACAGCAAAACCAGCGCCAAGAGCTTCAAATCAACGTATACTGAACCATATTTGAGGCAAAAAAGAAGAAAAGAAAAGAAGAGGGGAAAATACACTATATTTGGAGCTTCCCAGAGGGGGGAAAAACACTGACGGCTCTAGCTAAATAGACGTTCCTATGGTGTCCAAGGTCAATGCTGACAGGAAATAAATTATGGTTTGATTAGGTATCAGTGTAAATCTGACAGTAATTCTTCCTCTTCTGCCCATGGTGGTTCCAAATCTAGGCTGCATTTCACTTTTGTTGTGCAGTCAACTGTAAAATAGGATTTCTCTTGGCAGGGGGCTTTAGCTTTTTAGAAGAGGCCGACGTATGATGCCAGGCATGGCAATGCAACACAATGGTGTAAAGAACAAGCAAACAAACAAATCCAGCCCTCCTAAGGCATGTGAGCTACTGATGGCTTCAACATGATTCAAAGACATCTGTCAAGAGTCAAGATTCATAGGGAAGGGGGGGCGAGAGCATTGTTAAACGTGGTAACATGAAGCAAACTTCACTAAAATCAGTGTTGTTTTGATAGGATGATATATTAAAGGATTTAAATATGCAAATGTAACTGGTCCTGATCGCAACGCTCTGAGCAGCATCACCGGGATGGGAGTTGGGCGCTAACAAGGACAATAAAGGCCGCAGCCTCTAGAGTCAGTCGCTAGTGTGCCTCTTGAAGCCAGAGGAGTGAGGTTCACTTGTACAGCTCTTACTAGCTGGCCTCCGTTATACTCACCCCTCTAAACCTCACTCCCATCTGGGTCACGGCACCAATGTAACTGACTCTACTCATACCACTCCAAGTGGGATTCAAACCAGCATCAACGGCATGGAAGTCGAGCACACTAACAAGTAAAGATCGCAGTCTATAGCATCAGTCGCTAGTGTGCCTCTTGAGGCCAGGGGAGTGAGATTTACGTGCACAGCTCTTCACTAGCTGGCCTCTGTTACACTCACCCCTCTAAACCTTACTCTCATCCGGGTCACGGCACCAATGTAACTGACTCTACTCATACCACTCCAAGTGGGATTCAAACCAGCATCAACGGCATGGGAGGCGAGCACACTAACAAGTATACTAAAGATCGCAGTCTATAGCATCAGTCGCTAGTGTGCTTCTTGAGGCCAAGGGAGTGAGGTTTACTTGCACAGCTCTTCACTAGCTCACCTCTGCTACACAAACACATAAAGATTCCCAAAAAGAAAGCAAAGTTGGAGGACTCTTATACTTACAGAAGAAATACAGAAAGGAAAAACAGAAAAGGGGGAAGCAACAAAAATTAACCTTTTGTTGCCAATAATTTCTAAAATCATAAGTTATGTCAGATCCGCTGTTCTGTATAGATGAATCAATCTGACAGTTTGAGGCTGCAGGTTATGTGGTCATGTAAACACACAGCATTCTTACAGGATTTCTTACAGAAGTGTTTGGGAAACATGTTCAA
Source organism: Phoxinus dragarum (assembly GCA_033366665.1). NCBI lineage: Eukaryota > Metazoa > Chordata > Actinopteri > Cypriniformes > Leuciscidae > Phoxinus > Phoxinus dragarum. The sequence continues at coordinate 3,800 of JARPMJ010004886.1, read as the reverse complement.
AAGAGTAATTATGTTTGCAGTACCATTTAGTGCCACTAGTGGTGCAGAAATTCTATGCTATCATTTTTATGTTGCACTTTAAACTAGGCTTTATTTTTGCAAACTCTTTTTTCACACTTGCTGCTTGTCAAGTGTTCATTTTAGACCCCGAGGATGAAACATGCAAAACTATGTTAATGAAATGGAGAGAGAGAGAGAGAGAGAGAGAGAGAGAGAGAGAGAGAGGAGAGAGAGAGAGAGAGAGAGAGAGAGAGGAGAGAGGAGAGAGAGAGAGAGAGAGATGTAACAAAGTAATCAAATGTGTGGGAACTATGCCAGTGTGTGGGTACCAATTATTGCTGAGGATGGTGGCAGAGGGATTAGAGATGCCCAGCGGGCACAGATGGCAGTGAAGTCCTATGGGTCCCATTCAAAGGTCATCCGCTTTACAATAACCTCTACTCCACCTCCAGGCTATTCATAATTTACACATCTCATTCCACATCTTCTCAAAGACAGCCTCTCTAAGTATTTCATCCCTCGTTTTCTCCACTAACAAACCCTTCAAAGTGAGGGCATCTGTGTTATCTAGCGAACAAAACCTGCACTTTGAAAATACACCCTCACAGGTGAAGTGATGTCATTTCAAGAGACGCGGACTCGAAGGGGGCGATTCATTAAGACACTTGTGTAGACGGGGGGTGTTAGATGTTATCGGTGTCTTTTGTCAAGACATTTCATCAAGAGTGCCACAGTGAAATGTCACGTCCCCTTCAGGTCACGCCGGGGGGGCGTATGTCGGCGGTCGGCACCCGCCAATTGCGACATTATTGTAGTGGCAATTTCCTTTCTGAAGGTCATTCTCGGCCTGGTATGCCTCCTAACTCCCTAAAATGCCTTTGTCTTCAGAGTGACATGAGAATCTACTTGACTTTGTCGCTCTGTCCATTCTAAAAGGCTTAAGATTGAGTCATTATTGTTACAGTTAATAATTGTGCAACCGTGATCTTACACCATAAACAGATGTATATGCACACATTCATTTTTGCAATTAATGAATTAGCAATTAATTCCCAAGACTTACTAATACGTCAGCACGTTTTACTAATTTGTTCCCTTGTTTTAAGAAAATCGTGCACATAATATAATTATTAATTCCCTCGATTTACTAAATCGTGGTCATGTTATTAAAATTAGCTTCCTTGTTTTAGTTAACTCAAAATGAGGGAATAAATTACTGTAGTTCAACATTATTTCCTAAAACTTTTTTTGTGGGAACAATAAATATATTTTTGTTCACATGTCATGTGCTGGGCTCCGTCATTTATAACCCAGTTCAATTTATATTCAGGTGCGACTTGTTTTCTGAAAAATACAGTATGTTAGTTGGACAAGTGGCTTATGCTAATCAGTGTAGCATTGTGTTGAGGTTTCATCAAGCGAAAGTGTGTGTGTGTGTGTGTGTGTGTGTGTGTGTGTGTCTACCCTGTCTGCTTTTGTTGTCTACCAAGTGTAGCATGTGTGACTGATAGCCTCCCTTTATTGTAGCGTGATAAATGTAAGCATGTTAGCGGGGTGATGAATAGATCAAATTTCCCCTTGAGATCCAAACCCTCTTTACGGCACTTATTACCACTTGCTCTCTGACGTCTTAATTGAACCTCTAGGGTTCTCATGTTGACCTTGTGGCCAAAGCCCATGGACGGCACCTTTATCTTTACTTAAAAAAAAAAAAAAAAAACTTCCTCTAAAAGAATACAGCATCTGATAACGGATGATAAGCGACCGTCCGGACCACCCCAATTCCACATTCAATCTCCCATCTGTCAGACAGACATAAATCTACCAGAGGGAGATGGAATAAACCGGCACTATTGGTGTGCCTGCGTCTCTACATTACTTTCCCAGATTATTAGATAGCACCCTGACAATGTATAACAATGAATTGCATTCATTGAACATGGAAAGCAATCATAGTAGACTTAGCAATGCTGTGAATATACGCAGAAGCTCCAGCGCGCGCTAGTGTGGTAGAAGCAAAAATACGCAGTGATTACGGCGGTATGCTTCCGTGCACTTTTTCTGTCGTATTTATAACCTTGTGGCCTGATTTAGATTCTCCATCTGGTCTTTAGCTGTGGGGATGTTTGCGGTCTGTCTGTCCCTCTCTTTGGCGACATGCACCTCTACCCTCAGTTTTTATTTAAGGAGCCGATCCTGATGTTTATTTTTGTGTGCTTAAGAGGTTGAGGTTTAACTTCACAAAAAAATATATATATAATACACATACAGTATATATATATATATATACACGTTTCATGTTTACATGTTTCCCTCACCAAGACAAGCATTTTGACAAGTGCATTTGTCCGCTTATGTGCACAGTGTGTTACTGCGAGACAACAGTGCGCTTCACAGAGCATGAATGCAAATCTACATGAGCGCTCAAACTGATCCAATTAATCCAGTCGTACTTTGTATTACAGATACTGTGGAAAAACCTATTGTTAAAGTGTTAAAGTATAGATAGATAGATAGATAGATAGATAGATAGATAGATAGATAGATAGATAGATAGATAGATAGATAGATAGATAGATAGATAGATAGATAGATAGATAGATAGATAGATAGATAGATAGATAGATAGATAGATAGATAGATAGATGGATACAAATTGTCCGTTACTTGTTCCAAATTACATGACAAAAATTGTAGTTAGTAACGTCATCCAAATTTAAGGTAATATGACTTTTTGATAACTTTTATATTACTTTTGTCGTTTATCGCATTGATTTGAATAGGATAATCCTACTTTATTAATTTACAATCTACTTCAGGTACTTCAGGTCTACTTTAGGTCAAAGAGGTTCAGCTGACAACAAATCTTGGGGAATCATATACAGTAAATGTGAAATGACACGAATTCATGTAATCAATAAAAAAAGTAACTGTAGTCTGATTACGAGTATTTAAAACCAAACATAATTTAATTACAAGTACTTCATTTTTGGAGTCTCATTATGTAATTCAGATTAAATGTAATCCGTTATTATGCAGCATTGATCGCCACAGTACTTTTGTAAAGGTTAAAGGTGAAGGTGCAGCCTAGGCTGCTTTGATGGGGAAAATAACATTATGAAGACTTCAGGGTTCATAAATCAATACTGGGATTGTTTTTTACCATTGTGTTCTCATAAGGAAACAGTATACGTGCATGATTACAATAAACTAGCCTGCATTTAGTGCAGTATAACGCCACTATTATTATTAACATGCACATTTGCTCCAGAGAAATTGAACTGGAAAGGCAGCAAGCGTCTGCATAGTGAGGAGTAAATATATCTCAGGCATATGGTTTGGCGCTTTTCTGATACACCGCAGTGGTCAGGGCATCTTGTTGAGTTTATAGGGAGGAGGAGGACAACGTTTCAGTGCTTTATTACACACTACGGTCCCTTTACATGTTCCCTTTGCTTCTCAACTTCAATTAAACTCTTCCTCCTTTCACCATAAATCTAATTCACACAGTTTACCTCCCAAACATGGAGCTTTATTGGAAAGTATTGCAAAGGCCAATCTCATATTTCTCAATTCATTATTTTAAGGATGATATATGCAACACTGAACAAGCCGATAATATGGTGTCGGTCACACAATAACCACATGAGAACGGCATCATTATAAGACATTAAAGACTAAATAAAAAGGTTTGACAAACATATATTTATTTCCTGTTGAAACAGGAAGTTGATGCCACCATTAGCATATATATTGCCTCAAAGCTAACCGCTGTATAATCTTTCAGAAGTACAACACTC
>JARPMJ010004885.1:0-69815 GCA_033366665.1 Phoxinus dragarum | reverse complement strand
GCCACTGCCGCCCCATCTACATTGTGAAAAGCGCTATATAAATGAAGATGACTTGACTCTATCTCTCTAGCCTACACCTCTCATGGGCCTTCAATGCCCCACAGGTGTTAGAGCTCATTCTACTAGAGGCACGGCCTCCGCATGGGCTTGGTCCAGTGGCGTACCAATCGAAGAGATCTGTGGAGCGGGCAGGCTGGTCCCATCCACATTTGTGAGATTTTACAAACTAGAAACCCCAGGGGTACTTTCTATCTAGAGGCCTCGGCCCCAAGGGCTCCGAGCCTCTGAGACATTTATACCTTAATAAGGGGCCCGACCTCAGGCCGTATAGCCCCAGGTAATGGTTCAGGGGCGAAGTCGCCAGCCAATAGAACGCCGTTTTAAAATGGGTTCCCACTGCGTATAGCTACGCAATATGAAGTGAACGTTCTCAAAAGGGAAGTATTTGCTGATTCTATGGCAAAATAGTCCGCTTTTATAGCCTATAGTAAAGTACAGCCAATGAGCGAGCTAGACGCTTAGCTTTGTGATCGCTGTGCATCTGCAGTACGTTTTAAAATAATGGTTTCAATATTCTTGAGAAAAGGAGTTTTCCCACTGCGTATAGCTACGCAATGCCTGTTCCCTACTTTCAGGGAGTATGTTTTCAATTCATTAATATGGAAGTTGAGTTTGGGCAGTTCTTGACTTTATGCAAATATCAAGTGGAAAACGTGAGTATCAGCCAATCGCTGTGAGGTTCAGTCTGTCTTGTAGGGGTGGGCCATCCGATACCAAGTAAATACAGGGCCAGTATTGCAGATATTGATACCAATCATTTTTACGTTTAAAGCATGCACTTGAACTTGCATACCTTTGAACTTGCAAACTGATCTTTAAAAATTACTTGTAAGGATAAAATGGGTAATTATGCCCACTTAGCATTATACTTGAAAGCCATTTTTTTTTTACGTTCAATAAGCCTTAACTATGTTTTTGTTTACACTGTCAAAAAAAGTGCACAAATTTTACCTTTAGCTTCTCACTGGGGCAGTAATCTCATCATAGGTACACCTTTGTATGTTCTCTACCCCTAAAGGGTGCATATTAGTAGCATACGACAAGTACACTTTAGGTTCAGATATGGTACAGAGGTGTAGCTTTGACGCAGTGGCGGCTGGTAAATAATTTCTAGATATATCTGTGACATATCAAACTATTTCAGTTGCAGAACAGGCAAAGATAGAGAAAATCTCTTTGACCTTGCCTTCTGGTTATTCATAAAAACACCTATGATGAGTTAATGTACCAGTTTCAGAGAAATTTTGGATACCTCCATGACCGATTTAAACAAATGAGACAGAGGACAACTATGTACACGAAATCAGTAACACTTTACAATAAGGTTTCATTAACATTAGTAGTTAACATGAACTAAGAATGAGCAATACTTCTACAGCATTTATTAATCTTAGTTAATGTTAATCTCAACATTAATGCACTGTGAATTAACATGAACAAACAATTAACAACTGGACTTTTATTAACTAACATTAAGAAAGATTAATAAATACTGTAACAAATGTATTGCTCATTATTAGTTAATGTTAGTTAATACATTATCAAATTATACCTTATTCTGTAAAGTGTAATGAAAAAAAAAAAAAATCAGGTGAAAAAACCTGCATGGTGGTCTGAGCCCAACTCTTTTACCTTTAGTTTTTCTGACAAAGTTCTCTTCAAACGGACATTGGAGTATCGATTTTAATGAGTTAAGTTTGATGACAGTCGACTTTGGCTTTTGGCTTGCTTAGTTGGGGACGTGTAATATTCAACAATAATATTGATCTGCTTGCATTGACACCATTATATACTGAACTGAGCTGGATGATGACTTCACAGTTTTTCTCCATAGCGGCTATATATATATATATATATATATATATATATATATATATATATATATATGAAGTGCTCTATCAAAAAAGTGACTTGAGTAGAAGTTGTAATGCTCTTAAAGCACCACACTTAAGTAAAAGTACTAAAGTATTCAAAAAAATGTGTACTTAAGAATTGGAAGAAGTTATTTTAAAATGTACTACTCAAGTACTGAAAGTGAAAGTACAAGTATTGTGATATAGTTATTAAAGAAAGCAGTCAAAAGTTTGAACATCATATTGTTTATATTATTTCAAATGTTTTGGGACACTTACAATTAATTTGGCTAAAGCAGCAGTAGCCTAAAAGCACAGGAATGTACAAGAGCAAATTAAAATCCTGAGCTCAACTCTTTGATAACAAAAACGGATCAATCATGTCCCATCCATCAAGGCCTTTTGCAGCGCAAGCGCCGATCTGAACGGTGTCTGACATGCCGTCTTTTCTGTGCAAAAGCTGGTGTAAGCATAGCAGGACAGAGTCGTGCCCTCTGTCAGCACAGACCGCCAAGCTGCCCGTTTAAAAGCATTAAGCATTAAGCTTGTGCTCCTGCCGCCGGTATGTAGGCCACGTTTCGCTTCCATATAGCAGAACGGATAGATCACAGGACTCATATTTACTTTGAGAGAAAGGTGGCTGTTGTTCAGACGCGAGACTGAAGCCGCCCAAAGGTTGTTGAGGCACGACCGATCCTGGTATTTAGTTCATAGGGCGTGAAAACACAGTACACCAGAGTATCCAGCGCTCATAGTGATTACCTACTGTAGGAGCCTAAATGCAGTTAACTGATAAATCATTTTAATTTATGCGTTAGAAAGTAATTTAAATGATTTTTGTACAGTATGTGGAGTGGAGGAAATTGAAGGGAATATTTACACTATTTACAGGTTAATGCAGTTAATACAGTAATGCAAAGAGTTAATTGTGTAATTAACATGTGTTTGGATAATTTAGAGTGCATAATTACATTTGTGATATTTTGGGTATAGAGGACTGTTATTGCATTTTTTACCTCTAACCGCATGCACCTTTATTTGCGGGGAATACTCTCGCGAGAGTTTTAAAAGTGATCTGAGTGAACAGTCAGGCAAGTAGAGAGTGAAGCCTCAAAGTTTTTTTACCTTTCTTTCTCTCCCTCTCCCCTTTATTGTCGTTAATTAATAATTTTATTTTCTGTAATATTCCTGTGCTGATGTTTTTGTTGCTAACTGAGTAAACGGATATATTTTTCACGAGTGGTCCTGTGGATTTATTGATGTGGATTCGGACGAAGGGAGTGGACAAAGTGTCAAGCTAGGGCTTCATTCAGTGGAAACTTACAATTACATCGGCCCAATTTGGGTATAATTTCAATGAATATTATTCCTCTCTATAGAAATCTGTCAATATTTGACAAAATCTGCACATTTTCGAGCTAAAAACCCTGAGGGATGTTGTTTGGTCCCTTTCATGAAAATCGCTTTCATGACGACAGCACATGAGTTTTTTTTCTGAATGGGAGCGGCTGATGCTCATAATTCATATTAAATGTATCGACTCATTGTTTTATTACATAACTCCTGACACAAATTAAGACAAAACTGTCACTATAAATTTCTCAGAATAAAATAGTGGTAAAATACTTGAGTCTTATATCTTTTTAATGATGTATAGTTTGTCAAGGTATTAAAGGACAAGTTCGGTATTTTACAGTTAAAGCCCTGTTTACAGATCGTATCTGATGAAATAGAACGGTTAAGATAAAAATTTGGACACATGCTCCTGTCCCGAGAATTTTAGGTTTATTTCGCTTTTGTGGACCTATTTTGCCAAACGCGTCACACCCGTGATTCTTCCGTTGAGAGCTTGAATAATAGACACTCAAGCCCAGTTGGTGGCGATAATGCACCTTTGCCAATTGCAAGCAAACCACGGGCATATACACAGAAGAAGCAGAAGATCGCTGTCTTCATTGAAAGCCTTACAAACAGACAGCTAATAATGGGGCGATCTTGTGCAGTTCCGAATTGCGGGAAGATTCGTGGCAAAAGGAACACCACCAAGTGCCTGTAAGCCTTGAGACAGCAGCAGCTTCGGCAACAGGCGTAACACTGGACTCCGTTGTCAACTGCAGTTCAAACTCTGCCTTTCTTTGCAGAAATTTCTCCTCTGAATATTCAGGCTCAAACCTATAACCCTGTCTATCAAAATCGATCTCAAAACCGTCATCCTCCCATATAAATGTCTCGGAATCCATTTCTAAGTTGACACAGATAGCTTCGATCTTGTAAAAATGTTTAGATAGCTTAGCCTACGATACCGCGTCCGCGACTGCATAAGACTACAAAAAGCATACAAACAACCCCATTTCCGTTTCCCGCGGCGGAGTAATACCGTAACGTTACCTCACACAGCGAATCCAATACAACTTAATGGAGTTGGACAAAAACTAAGATAAAACCTGTTGGAATGCATCTTTTTCAGCGATTTTTGAGTGCACATACCAGTGAACACCCCTGACCACTCGGTGAGTTTCACGTCTTTGTAAACGAAAGTTTAATGTGTTTTAGGAAGGAATCTTCCAGTGCACATAGACAACCATTGTGGGGGTGGGGGGGGGAAAGTGAACTAAACCTAAAATTCTCGGGACAGGAGCATGTGTCCAAATTTTTATCTTAACCGTTCTATTTCATCAGATACGATCTGTAAACAGGGCTTTACGTGTAAAATACCGAACTTACCCTTTAACATTACATCTAATACCCAGCAAGCAATAGCCGTCATTTCACCGTCTCGGATAAATATAGACCAGATATAGTCCGGCTATGTGTAACCCACTTCTAGACAAAATAACATTGAATCTGGTTACATGTAATTTTTTTTCCAAAATAACTTGCGATATGATATTCCATCATGTAAGCAAAGTCAACTGTGAGTAAGGTGTTTGGTTTCATTTCTTTGACATGTTCTGTGTGTAGGCTGTGCGTAGACACGATCTAGCTCGTAGTCAGACCGGCTATTTGTAGCCCACTTATAGTCAAAACTGATTAATTGTCTGATTAATTGTAGGTTTTTTCTGCAGGCAACGCATTAGATGTTGGTTGATATCCCATGTTCGCATTGGTAATAATATATACAAGGTGCAAGTGTCATTTCATGACATGGTCGATCTGTAGTCACGATTTTACTCTGAATTGGACGGGCTATGTGCAGTCTGCTTTTAGCCCACCCGGCGAAATCGAGGCAATCAGTGTCTACGTTTAACGGCTATAGCCCTGATTTAGACCAGCGATTAGTATAGCCAAAATAGTCTTAAAATTGTTTACATTTTTTTCGCCCACGCAGCTTCATGTTTGCTGTCACACACAACATTCATACGCAATCTACGATCGATATTATTTGACCGTCTTTCATTTTAAATAAAATAAAAATGTAGTTACATTTCTCAACCGCTGGATGGCAACAGCCCTACTGAGGCATGACTACTGGCAACGCGAGACTTGATAGTTAGTTGCTAGAGATCACTGTTCTCGCGATCGCGGGATATAAACATTTCTACCATTTTGAACAATTTTAAACGAGCCAGAGCATTGCATTCAGCTGTCGGTCGAAGAGAACAGGTAAATGACATTCCTACTTTTGTCTTGTAAGTATGTGTGTTTTCGTTTTGACATGCTCATCATTTTTATCTAAATTATTTGTTATCATGTGTTGTTGGAATCGTGACATTTTTAGCGGGTAGGCTACAGTGTAACATATGCACGTGTAACTTCATGTTTCCTTAAACTCAAATTATCTGAATTCAAAGGGGTAGGCTAAACATGAAACATGTGCAACCTATTGTAATGTGTTATGAAAGCCAAAAATATTTTACTCTTTTCTTTAGATCATTATGATATGAAAGCATTTCCTCACTAAAGCTCTAATCTTTGCCAAAGTCCATCATTGATTTGAACTATAGCCTAATATTGAATTTTACTGAACAAATTATATATAGAGAGAGAGCATAAGCTAACAGAGTAGAATAATAGTTTTCATTGTACAAGCACAATAAGATGAAGTTTCATTCAACATGCCTCCATTCATTCAAGTTTGAAACTTTCAAATTAATTTTATAATACAGCATACAAATGATTGGCAATATAAAATTAGCAATTATATAAAGTATCCGGCAGTATATCAATAATGCCAATAGCTCAGATGTGCATAAAGCCTAAATAGAACTATTAAAAAAAAAAATCCAGTAGCCTACAGGTGAATAGTCCATAATAACAGTCCACAACAAAAATATGCACAGTCCCTCAAAGAGGCAAGGTCACAGTTTTATTCCGATGCCATCAGAAACAGCCCAGGAAATTCCAAGCAGCTCTTTTCCACTATAAACTACCTTCTCAAATCACAATTGCCCCCACTTACTGCCGCTACAGAAGAGCAGTGCAATAAATTCATGGATTTCTTCACGTCAAAAACTGCACATATTCGTTCTGCCCTTTCTGGTCCTCCCATCCAAACTGTTCCCCCAACATATACCGTCTCCCAACCCCTAAACTGCTTTCCTGAGGTTTCACCAGAAGAGGTGCAGAACATCATCAGGAAGATGAAATCCTCCACCTGTCCCCTGGACCCTCTCCCAACCTCCCTGGTAAAAACTCATATTACCGTCCTAAGTCCCCTGATCACTGCTGTTATAAATCATTCCCTCAAAACTGGTCACGTTCCCCCTGTCTTAAAAAATGCCATTATCACACCCACTCTTAAAACCCACTCTTGATTCGGAAGTCCTATCCAACTATAGGCCCATCTCAAATCTCCCCTTCATATCAAAAGTACTTGAGAAAGCAGTTGCCAGCCACCTTCAGGACCACCTCAAATATAATAACCTTTTTGAAAAATTCCAGTCAGGTTCCGCTCTGCTCACAGCACAGAGACTGCCCTCTTTAGAGTCACAAACGACCTCCTCATATCATCTGATGCTGGCTCTCCCTCCCTCCTCATCCTTCTGGACCTTTCTGCTGCATTTGATACTGTCGACCATGGCATTCTTTTAAACCGGCTCCACCTCACCACTGGACTAAATGACACTGCCCTCAGTTGGTTCAGATCATACCTCACAAACCGGACAGAATACATCTCCCTGGGCCACTCCAAAACAAATCCACACACAGTTACTTGCGGTGTCCCCCAGGGGTCAGTCCTTGGCCCCATCCTCTCATCCTTTACCTCACCCCCCTTGGCCAAATCATCAGCCGTCACAAAATCTCACTCCACTGCTATGCTGATGACATACAGCTCTATGTACATGTCACAGCTGAAACCACACCCTCACAGTCATCCCCATCAAAACGCACCACTTGTCTGGAGGAGATAAAGGTATGGATGGAGCACAACTTCCTTCAACTAAATAGCTCCAAAACCGAAGCCATCTTGATTGGCACTCCTCACCAAATCAAATGATCATCCATAACCAGTATCACCTTTTCTGGCACCAACATTCCCCTCTCATCAACAGTAACTAATCTTGGTGTAAAAATTGACTCCCAACTCACTTTTGAAGCTCATATAAATCACTTATGCAAGACCTCTTTCTACCACCTCCGCAACATCTCCAAACTCCGCCCCATTCTCACCCTTTCAGATGCCGAAAAACTGGTTCATGCCTTTGTCTCCTCCAGACTGGACTACTGCAATGCACTTCTCATCGGGATTCCTGGAAAGAGTCTGCAGAGGCTTCAGTAACATCCAAAACTCTGCAGCTAGGATCCTGATGAGAGTGCGGAAACATGAGCACATTACCCCCATTCTTCACTCACTCCACTGGCTTCCCATCTCCACCAGGATTGAGTACAAGGTTTCACTCCTCACACATCAATGCATCCATGGACATGCCCCCTCCTACCTAAAAGAACTTATCAACCCACAAATCACAACCCGTTCCCTCCATTCCACTCACTCTAACCTCCTCCACATACCCAGAACCAGACTCAGGACAATGGGAGACAGGGCCTTTTGTACTGCTGCCCCGCATCTGTGAATGGCCTCCCTGACTCCTTGAGGGCACCTCAATCCACTGACTGTTTTAAAAAAGGCCTTAAGACATTTCTTTTAGCAAAGCTATTGGTCACTTTTAGATTATTATTATTATTATTTTTTATTTTATTTTTTATTATTATTTTTTTTTTAACCCTGTAGCACTTTGAGATCTCGGATGAAAAGTGCGTTATAAATATAATGTATTATTATTATAATTATTATTAATAATAATGCAAATAGCTCAGATGTACATTAAAACCATAACAGAACACACATTTACACACACAAACACACACACACACACACACACACTCAAACAGTACAAGTGAATGTATTAGTCTATACACACTTCAGGTTAAACTGTCAACAATGCTATTCTTGTGCAAAAATATATCTTTTCTTATTTGGCAGATGCCGTGATGACCAACTTCCCTGCAGCAACAGAGTTTGAGCTCAGAAATGCAATTGGGGGGTGGTCAAGGAAATAAAGCCAACAGTTAATGTTTTATAAACCAACAGGTTTTTTATTTTACTTTTTATTTGGTCATTCTTTATATTTTTATTATCCTAAGTTGTTTATGTTCCATATTTTTTTTATCGTCTTTATATTGTATTTTTAATATTTTATTTGATCATTTTTATGTTTTGATCTTTTTGTAAGTTGTCTAAGTTGTTAATGTTCTTTTTCTAAATGAAACCTTTATATTTAATTCGTTTGGATGGATTGTCATTGAGAACCCGTTATATTTGAGTGAAAATAATAATTTAGCCATCATTTTGTTGTCTATTACATGTGTATGTAGTCGTTAATAGCTGTCTAATAGATGACTAGTCTATTCTTGGGCTATAGTTAGACGTCTACAGTCGAAGCAATTGGTTCAATGTTTCTCCCATTACGATTTTATCGTGGTCAGGAGGCACCTCCACTGGGAGGAGGTTAGCTGCCACACCGTTTCTGTTTGTTTTTCGCACGCACCAGTAAATAACGCGTTTAATAATGTGAATGTTTTGGCGATCGGGTCCACTGCCAGCGAAATATAGCCTAGTCAGCTTTGGTGAAAACTAAGTGAACATCGAATCACACTACTAAAGCTAACCATAATACTACTACAGCGGTCAAAGAAAACATCTGGAGAGATTGTAACAAGTTCTTACCATTGTCGAGTAAAATCAAGATCACCGAGAGCGAATTAAAGAAAAGCTTCATTTGCAGCACATTTTGATTTTTCTCATCGTAAAATCATTCTGTTGTTCTGCAGAGAAAAGAACATGTGAGCAGATGACAGTGAATACAGCGGGGTGGGTTTGAGCAGGGCTGTTTAGACAAAAAGAAAAAACGGAAGAAACAAAACGCATGAGATGTAGGCTATCCGAGTCCGCCCAAAAAGCACGTCACCGGAATCTCCCGTTTAGTCCCGATGGCCAGTATGGACGTCACACTTAAATCCTACCTGTTGCCTTTCACCATCCACTTATTTAGCTGCTGTCGCATCAATTGATATGCCATCTCCTTTTCCCTCTTTCTTTTTCTATTTTTGCCCCCGCCAGATTTTTTTTGTTTTTTTTTTGCTTTATCCATCTTTTTCGACGACATCACTACTCGTAGGCTACCTGCTCGCTCAGCGCTCACGGCGCCCCCTTATGGGACTGTCTATGGGTGTTTGTCAAGGGGTCCCAGCTAACACAAATACGTGACTGTTACGTAACTGCAACGTAATCTGGTGACCAAACTTTCGTCGTGGCAACGTAACTAGTTACGTCGTGGCAACCGGAAAAGTGAAATTCCTGGATTCGTTGCCACGACGTAACTTTGTAACGTTGTCAGTAAGTAACGGCGACGTCGTGGCAACGTTGCGGATCGACAGTCGTGTGTTGGTAACCAGTGGTCATTTTAGTTTTTAATAATATGGGCGGACATGCAGTGGTCTAATTAACTTGTCCTCATTTGCCCTAAACTATTTTAGAGACTTTTTCAATGACATATGAAAGATACAGACTCAAAATGTGATTAATTCAGTCCATTTACTATAGAACAAAGCACAAACAGCAAAAACAGTATGCAAACAGGTTATACATTTAAATGAACAAGGTTTTCCCCAAAAGCTTGAACATCGAACTGCTCCTACACGTCTTCATTTGGTGGCCCTAATAACGAAGCAAGAATAAGAAAAGAAAATGCAAGAACAAAGAATTGTTGAGTGTTTTCCCATTTAACATTTAAATACACAAAGCAATTAGCACTGAAAGATAGAATCTGTATAAGCAGACAGTTTTTTTTTTAAATCGCTTATATATTTTCTAACCATGGTCACAAAGTTATGTTGTGGCAAGTGCATTATTTCCTTTTAAAATAATTTGATAACTTCATGACGTATCACTATATTCTATAAATCTTAGTTAGAATCTTAGAAATAATTTGATACGTTTGAAATATTTAATCCATATTATTTTGTTTTTCTTCTTCTGAAGTCGTGATTACGATGGTCCATTTTTTTAAAAACTAGATGACTAGTAGGCCTATTTATGATCATTCCTGAAGGCAGCATTAAACCCCCAAAATGTCAGGTGGTGGTGCAACTGTCCTGAACAAATGAACAGGACTAAAAGAAAATAATTTAAAATGGTGTCTTAATAATAAAAAACTAAAAACTATGCCATAATTTTAAGTTTGAAGCCTTTCCTATAATTGTCAATTATATGAATGGCTTCAAACCTAAAATGATGGCATAGTTTTAATAAATATCAGTAGTTTTAAAGCTGTTGAGATAATTGAGAAACTTTTGTCCAGCAATTTGTATATTCTCAAATGGTATTATGAATTTTAAGGTAATAACAGTAAACATGATAATGCATCATCCAGAGGAGCCTATAACTGATCTCTTTGGCAGAGTGAATAAGTTGTAAAGCTCTCTCAAATACTGATAAAAACTACTAATTTCAAGTATGGGTAGGTTGGTGGTACAACTACAATACATCATATTTTTGTTGTACCGCCTGACATAAAAACTTGAATTAGTTTAAACACTTTAAAATATCATTAAACATCTGAAAATTGTTTTAACACATTGTCTTCAAGAGTGTTGATGTCATTAGAAGTCTTCCCAAGTGAGGCTGGATCCGAACTGGAACTGCTGTAATCTCTAGTAAAATATCCTGAACATCCTGAGATAGAAACAAGGAGACAACAGGAGAAAGATTAGCATTGCTGCTGTTCATATTATTTCAGGCAAAAGATGGTCATGTGAACTTTTTACTATTTCATGACATAGTGCAAGATTATGAGATGTGTTACCGTAATTGAATGCTTGGCTAAAGAGATGATTTAAATTAGGATAGTGTTTCTGGGCCCCAAACATTATCAGGAAGGTTATTCTAGAGTTATTCCCTTACATTTAGTGATCGACCGATATATCAGGTCGATATTTGCTTTTTTTTTTACCGATGCCAATACACGGCTGCTGCGTTCGACTGATAGTTTTTTCCCGGCATTATTTATAGACAGGCGTCTGTAATTTGGGACAGCAAGGAATGTGATTTGGACTTTGACTTACTAGTCATATGGTGTGTAACGTCTTGGAGATGTTGTCCGACAGAACAGCCGCTCCGATTCTGCTGGGGTGCAGGCCATCAGCACGGTAGAGCCTAGGTCGCTTCCAGAACAGATTCCAATTATTTACAAAGAGCAGTCTCCTGTTCATTACACCATGACATTAACCATTCATTTAGTGCAAATAATCTACTGAACCTTTCTTGTCCTTGTCGGTACGTGGGAATGGTCCAGACACGATGATCGTTGCTTCAGGCGATGTTCTGCGTACCGTCTCGATCAGGCTCCTGTAGTGCCTCTTCAGAACCTCCGTCTGCCGCTGCCTGATGTCGTTCACCCCCGCGTGCAGCACGACAGCTCCTTCAGTGTTTTCAGAAAATGGAGCAAGGTTTCAGATAGGGATGGCCCGATACCACTTTTTCCAGGCCGAGTCCGATACCGATACTTTCATTTTTGGTACTCGCCGATACCGATACGGTAACCGATACCTGTATTTTTATTTTCAATTAATTTAATTCATGCATTTGTCATTTTTAAATGTATTGGTAGAGAAACCAAAAGAATGTCAAATCATATTTGTTTATTAAATGTAAACTTAATTTGTTCATCAAATATATTTAATGCACTGCATATTCATTATTGTATAAATTAAATATAGATGGATCTTTTTGTGAAGTTACAAAAAAAGGTAGCCTATTTAGTCGAGAGATAATCCTTTGTCTGGTTAACATTAAAACACAGCAGCAGATTAATTCAACTGCTGCCCCTTTAAGACCGAACGCACGGACCCCATTTGAATATACTGTCTACGTTCACTTGACATTTAATATACTTTGTTTACTAGGATACTCGCCAAGACGGGCGTTTTTACATAGTTTTGTGGTGAATTCATCCGTACAAGCGCAATAGTGAAAGAATTCCACTCAGTGTTCGCGCGCTGTCTGAGGCGATGGTTTTCGGGGCGCGCGCTTTGGATGTTTGAAGTTCATGTAACTTCTTGACCTGCAAATGTCCTGTAATAATGTCGTTAAACATAAATAAGGTAACAGTTCATGTTTTACTTACATATACGATTTAGTTTTAATCCAAATATACGTGTCGAGTGAACGATCAGCAATCCAGAGCATTCAACAGAAGTGCGCTCTCTCTCTCTCTCTCTCTCTCTCTCTCTCTCTCTCTCTCTCTCTCTGGTCAGTTAATGGTAATAAGCTACATGCCTCGTTTTACTTTCTTTGCCATTGACATCCGACTGAACTACAAACTTTCCACTGACGTCTGATGCGCTCGACCAGCTCGCGCTTCGGTGCCGCGGCGCGCTCAATCCACTGCGCGTTTTTCTCTTATCAGCTCGCGCACCACAGCTATATAGGCGATACTATATTTTGTTTAATATTTCACTAATATGATACATTTACTTCATAGACAGCCTTCTTTTTTATCCCCATTATACTTTCTGTTGTCAGTGCTTCTTTGTCTGGACACAAACACTGTACACACGCTGCCTGGTATCGGTTGTTGGTATCGGGGCGCTTTTACGAGTACGAGTACGAGTACATGAGCTCAGTATCGAGCCGATACCCGATACTGGTATCGGTATCGGGCCATCCCTAGTTTCAGAAATTGTGTTTTGGCAATTGAGAAAAAAAACTGTAATAGAAATCATCTGATTTAAATGAGAAAACATGACCTAACGAGAGTCAGCATTTTAATATTTTAATACTATACATTCTTACAATGCAAACGTCCTAAACATTTCTGAGTATTATCAATGTTGAAAACAGTTGTGCTGCTGATTAATCTTTTTGTGTAAACCAGTGTAACAGCAGAGAATGTCTAATAAGGGGAGAAGGTTCACTCTCGCTACACTTCCGGCTTCTGACTGGTTGCAGTTCCACTCTGATTCCATATGAGGGCGCTCACAGGACGAGTGCAGAATGAATGGAGGTCTATGGAGCTATACCCCTCAAAATCCACTTTTCTCAAGATATAATTTTTTGTCTAGTAATTTGAATGTTGTATTTTAAAGGAGATGTAAAAAAATTGCACATTGCTGGGTGTTAGATTTTTTAGAGTCACTTATTTGCTTTAAAAAGTCTTTCATAATGTCAATGACGTCATACACATCGTACGACCAGAGATACTGCTTTACGGCAATCCTTCAGTCACTGTGGTGCTTTCGCGCTCTGCACTTTATTTTCTCTCGAGGCATCGCCAGCACAGCTGACACAGGTAAACACACGTGCTAGAAGAGTTTCTGCTAGAATACATTCTGTTCCCGCTTCGGATGCCATGATGCCATCAAGCGGTATCTCTGGTCGTAACCAGTCCTTCACTGACCAATCAGCGTTCATTAGCAGAATGCTAGCGTGTTATGGGCAACAACAACTCAACCTGTAAGAAATCGAAAGGATATTAGTACTCGTTCATTCAATTTTCGACCTATAACCCATGTTGAACTTGCCAAAGCTACAATCAAATCTGAGATTTCTCAACGGCAATCGGCTGAAAGGGACAAATTTAGCCGTCTAGCCCCATAGACTCCCATTCATTTTGCACTCGGGGGTGATCGCCCCCCAGTGGAACTCTGGTGGAACTACAACCAAAATTCGGTACAATAGGACTTAATAGGGAGTGAACAGGCTCTCCGTAGACGGGCTCTGGTAACAGTTTAATCCATTTTCTTTTCTCTCTCTCCAGGATTCATTGTTAAATAGACCCAACATATATAAACAGTAGTTTACACTACTGTTCAAAAGTTTGGGTTCAATAGAGTAAAAATAAATAAATAAATAATATTTTATTCAGCAAGGATGCATTAAATTGACCAGAAGAGAGAGTAAATATTTCTGTTTCAAATAAATGCTGCTTTTTTTTTTCTTTCATTCATCAAATAACCCTGAAAAACACAAAAATATGAAGCAGCACAACGTTTTCAACACTGATAATAATCATAAATGTTTAATTTATGTTTTTAGTTTTACTTATTCACTAATTCATATTGCTCATACAGTGTCACTTACGTTTGGATGTCAAAACGTTCTTAAAATAAATTAAACAAGTAAATGTAAATATGAGAAATTAAAATACATATGCATGGTGATACAGTAGGTGACAAAATATTGTGAGAAAATGGATATGAAGTTATTTAATGAAGTTCCTCACTTCACCTGTTTCCAACTTCTCTGGCAGCAGCTTTCTTCAGAAATGTTGAAGTAGTGGAGCTTCCCCTCTGTTGTAGAAGGATTATTTTGTTGCTCCTGAAACCACAGAACTATTTTGATCACTATTTGTTAGCTAGCTGCTAGTTTCAGCTAACGTTAAATTTCACACTTCATGTAAGTGACGTCATCGAGTACGTTTATGTTAAATAAATGAACTCACTTTCAAACTAACTTATTTCTAACAAAACTATCAAAACCTCTCATCTACCCGTAAGATGTGATTAAAAGCCTAAACTTTCATATCAAAAGCTCAAGCTGAAGTTAGCATAACGTTACGTTAACGTTAACGTTACCTCTTCTGAAAACGTTTGATGCTAACGGACTTTTCTCGAAGACACTAAACCATTTCTATAAAGTAAATATTCAACAGAAGCGTGTCAATAACAAGTAAGAGAAGTGTCAAGAACAGTTGTGTGTATTATTTGTTTGATTTTAGAGACTAAACTCACCTGAAAGCACTGAAAAACAACAGCGAGAGAGGGGAGTTCTGCAGCTTGTCAGTTGGAGTCAGTCGGTGCCGCGCCGTCTCCATGGCAACTCATCTCCGCTCCAGTGTTTTAGGTCGACTCGAAGGTTCACGCGCACGCCCATTAAAACGTCAAAGCCACGCAACATTTACAAACATAAACATCTAGAATTATAACCTTACTTGAATAAAATGAACGTCTTTCAAACGTACGGAATACTAAACAAACAATTGAAACAAATAAAATATTTAATTAGAAATGCAGTCTGATAAGATGGTAATCAAATTACCGGCCAGTGACGTTGCAGTTCCGTTGCCAGTAAGTCATGAAATTACCAAGTTATTACGAATAGAGTACGTATCTGGAACGTTGTTGGTTATCTTATAACCTTATGAGGACGTACTGACGACGTTGTGGGTTGGTAATGTGATGGTAATGAAATTTCGAGCATGCGACGTTGTAGTTACGTTGTCAGTTAGTAAAGTCATGACATGACCAAAAAGTACGAATTCATTACGTAACTGTTACGTCGTGTGTTAGCTGGGGTGTGTCTGTGTTTTCTTCATCTTCTACTTTCAGTTTAAAGGGTTAGTTCACCCAAAAATGAAAATAATGTCATTAATGACTCACCCTCATGTCGTTCTAAGCCCGTAAGACCTCCGTTCATCTTCGGAACACAGTTTAAGATATTTTAGATTTAGTCCGAGAGCTTTCTGTCCCTCCATTGAAGCTGTATATACAGTATACTGTCCGTGTCCATAAAGGTAATATAAACATCATCAAAGTAGTCCATGTGACATCAGTGGGTTAGTTAGAAGTTTTTGAAGCATCGAAAATACTTTTTGGTCCAAAAATAACACAAAATAAGACTTTATTCAGCATTGTATTCTCTCCCGGGTCTGTTGTGAATCTGCGTTCAGGACTCCGCAGTGACGCTGCTGACGGAAGACGCTGATGACGTGTTATCTGGTGCGCCCGAGCTTTGTTTACAGTCTGAGGGAGACGCACGCTATATTCAAGCTATTCTACATTGTTTGCGTGGATATCATTTTTTTAATGGTGCGTAAATGTGCATGTCGCGGTTGAGACACTTTTACAGCGTGCGTTTCCCTCAGTCTATAAATGAAGCTCGAGGCTCACCAGATAACACGTCATCAGCGTCTTACGCCATCAGCGTAACTGTGAAGGATTGACAACAGACCCGGGAGAGAATACAATGCTGAATAAAGTCTTATTTTGTGTTATTTTTGGACCAAAAAGTATTTTCGATGCTTCAAAAACTTCTAACTAACCCACTGATGTCACATGGACTACTTTGATGATGTTTTTATTACCTTTATGGACACGGACAGTATACTGTATATACAGTTTCAATGGAGGGACAGAAAGCTCTCGGACTAAATCTAAAATATCTTAAACTGTGTTCCGAAGATGAACGGAGGTCTTACGGGCTTAGAACGCCATGAGGGTGAGTCATTAATGACATTATTTTCATTTTTGGGTGAACTAACCCTTTAATGGCGGATCGCAAACCAGCATTTATAAGCTTACCGCCATCTACTGTACAGGAGTGTGTGTGTTTGTGTGTGTGTGAGAGAGAGAGAGAGAGAGAGAGAGAGAGAGAGGAGAGAGAGAGAGAGAGAGAGAGAGAGAGAGAGAGAGACTTGACTTTAAGATCACTTTATTTACAAAAATATTAAAGATAACACTTTTAGTAAAAATATTTCTTTAAAACCAACTTGAATGAGAGCAATGGATTTAAAAAAAAACAACAACAACCTCAGAGTCTCAAGAAAAAAAAAGAAGAAGAAAAAAAAAGAAAAGAAAAAAAGGGGTCCCCTTTTTTCCTTTCACGATCAAAATTCACTCATGCATAAATATGGAGACAGCCATCAATGTCAACATCACAAATACATTTTTTTATGCCCCATTTACCTCTGAAACCATCCAAGTCATTAACCAACTTGTAATAGCTAAACTCTATATTTATCCGGGATTTTATTAACCCCTGTAACACTGCAACCACATCAGTTGATCCACCATCATTCAATTTTCTCTTTCGTGACAACCAAATTGCCATTTTTGTTTGCCCAAATAGAAAATTTAATAAAACATGAACTTCTTTTTTTTTCCTGCTGTACTTAGGCCCATAAATAAAAAACATAGGCATAAAAACTTCCCCCAGGGTCTGACACCACTCCTCTAATTTGTTAAACAATGGCTTTAACCTAAAACAGTCCAAAAACAAATGAAAAAACTGTTTCCTGCATCCCACAGAACAGACAGCCCTCCCCTACCTGTGGGTCAAGGTGTGCTCTGTGTCTGTTTGTGGCTATTATCCCATGCACAATTCTCCACTGAAGGTCTCCAGACCTTTTCTCTATAGGAGTCTTGTACAGGGACCTCCAGCAGCCTTTGGGGGAAGCGCCTGGCCCAAAAACCTCCAGCCACTTGGACTCTCTCACACTCTCAAGCCAGTGCAGATGTGACACTTTCACACACAGTACATATAAAGCTTTTTTCCCAGTGTTGCTAAAAAGTTCCAACTGGGGGGTCTTAAAAGAAAGCAGGCCTCCCTCAGCCTCTTGCCATTCTCCAGTGTCTGCTGAAAAAGCCAGTTCTGGGAAAGTAGAGATTTCCTCCTCTCCACCAGACGACTCTAAAACCAGTCTATAGTCCTGGGGCAAAAACTCACGTATTTGAGTCAGCATCTTTTCCACCACTCGAACTGATCTAATGTCCAGCTTTTGAGCCAAAGTTTCAGCAGATATCCACCCATTCTCAGAAATCAAAAGTCCAACTTTAGTAATGTTTGCAGTCCATAAAGCTTTTCTGAGGGAGACTGAATTGAAAATGTCCAAAGCCAGTGCCGGGTTTAGGAGCAGAGGTTCTTCCCTCATCCACAGGTCCAGCGCACCATTTGGCTCCCGAGATATTTTTAAAAGTGTCCAAGCTCTAAGTACTGACCGGTAGAAAGGTGTCAGTCCTGTTAAGTCCAGCTTGTCGATGTCCATGAGAAACAGGTGTCGGTCTAACCCCATGTTGCCTGCTCTCCTCAGAAGGGCACAGGCCACCTCAGCCCAGCTCACGTGCTCCCCGTAGAGTAGTCTCCGAGCCGCCTGGAGTCTGAAGGCTCGGATTCTGGAACTGATGTCGATCAGCCCCTGTCCTCCTTCCTGAATAGGCAGATACAGCACTGGCGCCCTCAGCCAATGCTGTCCCGACCAGAAGAAGTCCACCAGGTTTTTCTGGATTTCCTTTACTAGCTCTTCTGGAGGCTCTAGAATCATCATCCTGTGCCATAACGATGAAGCCACCAGATTATTGCAGACCAGGACCCTCCCCCTGTAGGACAGCCGAGGCAGCAACCATTTCCAGTGAGACAACCGAGCACACACTTTCTCCACTAGGCCCTCCCAGTTTTTCCTTTTAAATTCGTTTACTCCTAAAAACACCCCGAGATATTTAAAGCCTGTTCTCCCCCACTGTAATCCACCAGGAAGTGATGGACTATTCAGACCAAGACCACACCAAAGAGCCTCACTTTTACCCCAATTAACTTTAGCCGAAGATGCCTTCCCGTAACATGCTAGAGCTTCTTTTAAAGATTGAACCTCACTCTGACCACTAATTAACACTGTAATGTCATCTGCATATGCAGAGAGTTTAGTAGGTTCTTTAAAAACTAGTGTACTAACATTTAAGCCCGTGAGCTGTCTTCTTAACCTACATAACAGTGGCTCAATAGCTATACTGTATAGCTGACCCGAGAGAGGACACCCTTGCCGAATACCTCTGTGGATCTTCACCGGAGTACTGAGGCCACCAGCCATTTTAACCATACACGTAGCCTCAGTGTATAATAGTTTAATCTTAGAGATAAAAACATCCCAAATCCAAAAGCCTTTAACGTATTAAAAAGAAAAGTGTGGTCAACCCTGTCAAAAGCTTTCTCCTGATCTAATGACAGAAACCCAATATTAATATTGTTTTTAAAAGCAAAATCAAGCATGTCCCGTACCAAATGTAAATTATCTGTGATGGATCGATCTTTTATACAGTAAGACTGGTCCTTGTGTATGATTTCATACAATACAGCATTTAACCTGTTTGCCAGACATTTAGAAAAGATTTTGTATTCTGAGCATAAAATTGCTACAGGCCCTCCAGTTCTTTAATAACATTAAATCTCCCTTTTTTGGGAGTAGTGTTAAAACCGCCCGCCGACAGCTCGTTGGAAGGATTCCTTCTGTAATGCAGTTTTGCAAAACCTCAAAGTAGTCGCGTCCTAAAACAGTCCAAAAGTTCTTATAAAACTCTGCAGGTAATCCGTCCAAGCCAGGTGCGCGTCCTGAAGAGAGACCCATGACTGCAGCGGTGACCTCCTCAAAGGTGAGCTCAGTCTCTAACAAGTGTTTGTGCTCTGGAGATAACACAGGAAGGTCCTGAAGCAGTTCATTTGTGCTCTGCTCATCTGAGGTTTCAGCAGTAAATAAATCAGAATAAAAATCCACAGCGATTCTACGCATCGTGACTGGATCAGAGGTTTCTTTTCCATTGTTTTCTTTTAAACAGTACATCTGCTTTTCCTGTCCAGCTTTTCTCTCCAAGTTAAAAAAATAAGATGTAGGACCATCCATGTCCCTTGTTGTTAAAAAGCGGCTCCTTACAAGGGCTCCTTTAACTTTTTCATTCAGAATATGGCTCAGCTGGTTCTTCTTTTCTGTCCACAGTTCTTTTAAATCCATAGTATAATTATCAGTCATGGTCTTCTCAATGTCAGTGATCTCTTTTTCTAGCAACTCTAATGTCTTTTTTTAAAACCAAAGATGAATGATTTGCATATTGCTGACAGAACCCTTTTATATGAACCTTACTGATTTCCCACCACTGAATTATACTTTCATATAAACATTTTTCAGTTGTACAGATTTCCCAGAAAACTCTAAAGTTCTCACAGAAGTACTTATCATCCAGAAGTTTAATGTTAAAATGCCAGTAGTAACTCTTTTGAGCTCTTTCCACCAATGAACACTCTATTGTAATGAGTTTGTGATCAGAAAAAGATGTAGGAGTGATAGCTGTATGTTTAACTCTATTTCTCATATTGTATGATGTGTAGAACCTGTCCAATCGTGCCCCAGAAATCCTACCATTACTAAAATGTACCCATGTGTATTGTTGTGCTAATAGATTGTGTTCCCTCCATACATCTGATAAATTTAGTTTTTTTATTACATTGGCCAAAAATTTAGCTGACTTTGAGTGAGGTTCTTCTCCATTCCTGTCTTTTGTGAAATCTAAAGTGCAGTTCCAATCTCCTCCTAAAATGATTAAATCCCCATCCTGTTGTTGGCTTAAAATGTTCTCCAGTTTGGCAAAAAAATGCAACCTGTCTGGTCCTAAATTAGGAGCATAAATGTTTATGAACACAAAAACAAAATTTCTAATTTCAGCCCTAATAAGCAATAATCTCCCTGGTTCTACCTCATTTTTTAATAAAATTTTTGCTTTAAGGCCAGGTGAAAAAAGCACAGCCACTCCAGCACTAAGATTAGACCCATGACTGAGAACCTTCTCACCCTCCCACCACAAACCCCAGTCAACCTCATTTTTTTGGTCACTATGGGTCTCCTGCAAAAAAACAACGCTTAGGTCTTTCAGGCGTATCGTTTCTGAAAGTAACCAATTTTTCTTTCCATCCCTCATCCCATTTACATTTAGGGATCCCACCCGTAAGGTCTCCATAAGGAAGAGAGAGAGAAAAAGAAAGCAGTAGAGAAAAGAGAGATTAACTGTCATAATTATTTAGTTTTTCCCCTCGCTTTTCCTACTTTCTTACCTAATCTTAAAGTTGTTATATGTTTCTTTAATCGAAACCTCTTTTGTTGTGAAAGCTCTTCATAGTTGCTCCTTTTTCTAGCACACATTACAGAAGCAATAAACTTTTCCACATCAGGGAAGTAATCCCCTATTTCAACACCAGGTTTTCCTTTTGTTTTGTCAAGAAAAGAGTTGATTTGTTCAACTGTATACAAATCTTTACCAACCTCAGACCACTGCCCATCATCTTTCATTCCATCATTACTACACTGAGATAAGTCCTCCATTTCATCATCCATGTTTCCCTTTTCATCTTCTACCTGCACTGTATCATTAGGCCTACTCTGACATACATCCTCAACATCATCCTGAGTCTCACTCGTATCAACAACATCAGACACACACCCTGATTTATCAGGAACATAACTGCAGCCAGGTTGTTCCTCACTCCCAATATTTACATCATTTTCACTCACCTCTTGCTGTCCCTGCTCTTCCTCTGTAGTGACTTTATCCTGCTCCTCAGCGTCCCGTGTTCCTGTGTTATTTACTGATTGATCGCTTTTGTTTGCGTCAGATGTGGACTCGCGCTGTTCGTCTCTATGTGGACATGCAAAGCGCTTATGGCCCAGATCTCCACAGTCAAAACACCGTAAACTGTCAGTAGTGGCATAAACCATGAACGAATTCCCACCTTGAATGACACGGAAAGAGACTTCCAAAGTTCGCTCCGGTGAATTTAAAAACATGTAAACCTGGCGTCTAAACGAAAGGACGTGCTTTAACGCGGTGTTTTTACACCCTAATGGAATCATTCGGACGGGACCCGCGATTTTACCAAATCGTTGCAACTCTTTGGTGATAACATCATTAGATACAAAAGGCGGGGACGTTTGAAATGGTGACTTTAGTTGCTGGAGCAGATAGCGGGGTTACCGGAACATATGCTTCCTTCACCCATATACCACTGACAGTCAACTGATTAACTAGCGCCTCAGATTTTAAAAACACAACAACTGCTTTATTCATCCGAGAGGCAGATACAACATTCTCAAAATCCACCTGCTCTCCTATCACCAGCAGCAAATCCTCCACTGTCACGCCGGGCTCCGGCACACACCTGCACCCGTTAAGCAGTGACAGTGTTGGCGTTCCAGGCGTGGGAACCGACGCCATGGCGGCGTCTCAAAACGCACCCACACACTAGAAAAAAAATCTAATCTCTCCTACTCTGTGAAAAAAACGAGGGGAAAAGAAAAGTAAAAAGAAAAATAGGAAAAACAAAAATCCCGCAAATGCTCTCAGCAAACACACTCAGCTCCCACACGCACTCCCAGCATGCACTCAGAGAGAGAGAGAGAGAGGAGAGAGAGAGAGAGAGAGAGAGAGAGAGAGAGAGAGAGAGAGAGAGAGAGAGAGAGAGAGACCTCTGAATCTGACATGACTGTTATATAGGGTTAGTGGATTCAGTATTTTATTTGAATGTAAAGCTGTTCTGTGAGGACATTAACTGTGAGGTTCATTAAAAGCAGCTGATTCTATTTCAGCTGATGACCCATACATTTCTAATTTACCAACAGAAGGGTGAATGTTTGTTGCAGCGTGAGCACTGAAGATAGCAATGTGCTGAGACATTTGCTCTTGTTCATTTGGTTTAAATTCACTTTGCACTTTTTGCACTATGCAATCCAGAAAATAAATAAAAATGTTGTGATAGTCTTCTGTAGTCTGTACTGAATTCAGTGTGTGGCCAGACACCTTATTGCTCGTTTTCATAAAAAGCAGGGCAGGAAGAAACTCTTCACCTATAGTAAACACACACACACACACACACACACACACACACACACACACACACACACACACACACACACACACACACACACACACACACACACTGAACACACACACTCTCTTCACCTATAGCTGATGGTCCAGATCAAACCACATTTCTCAAGTACACCGACCAAGGTTTCAGTTTGCCTCAGAAGATGAACTTCAATAAAACTTGTACTATGAGATCATACACAGTTTTAACTTTTTGATTTGTTTTTTAAATATACACTAAAATTGAGAACTGAATAAATATGTAATATACATAACCATCTTAAAATCACTAGAATTCGTAGTTCACTAGATATTCTTCTACGTTTGCCATTTAACAATCAGACAACTAATTTTCAAATAGTATGTTAAATGATAAGAAATAAGGAATATTTCACAAATTAAGAACATGCAGTTCAAGTCTTATAAGGGCCAGATGACCTATAACATTAAATATGCAGATGCAGCGAGTGAAACTAGGAGGGTCAAACTGTGTCGTGGGAGGATTCACACATATAGACTGAGTGTTTCCAGCAGATAGTTTCATCACACACTGAACTACTGGAGAAAATGTTTCACACGTTTGTTTTATTCTGTTTGTGCTGCTGGAGTCTGACTGGTAAGTTATAAAAAAGATAATGATTTAATTTTTTCCAATTTAGAGTAATACAGGGGCTGCTATACGCTCAGTAAAAAGGTTCAAAAGCTGTTTTTAGAAACATGTTTGCTTTGAGTGTTCACATCTGGTTTAATAATGGATTTATTTTTTTAATGCAATAAGTAGCCTGGGATATTTAGTATGTAAATCTGATGTATTACTGTGTGTTTGGTTATGTGCTTGTTTAAAACATACTATTAACAAACACACTATAGTGGGCCTAGATTGTTACATGTGTTCTTGGGCCTGTAATCTGTCCTTTATTCATAAATTATGCTGCCATATTAGTCCATTAATTGATGCTATACATATATTTCCAGGCAATCACGTAAGCACTTGTACAATGTTTTCTCTGCTTCATTCTGAGTTCTGACAATCTCTCTATTACAAAAGTGGTTTATAAAAAAACATTTAACACATTTATTTTTCTTTTCTGCAAGATCTGCTGATGTCAGAGAGAAGTTTCTGGTAGTCAGTAAAAAAGGAAATTTAATATTATTTGCAATGGTGAATCCATCGTGGTGGACATAAATAAACTGTAGATGAATTGAAATCCCAGGTTAGAGTTATAATCCCTGATTTGCTAATCTGTGTTTAACATTAAGTGACGCGACAAACTCTTGATGGTTTTGTGTTTCTGCCGCTGTTCTGGACGTTCTGAACTTGTAAACTATAAAAACTACAGCTGATTTCAGGCTTTGTAAACCATCAGAATCTTTAATCTGTGTAAATCTGTTTGTTCTCCAGGAGTGTTTGGTGATTCAGTGTCAGTGATGGAGGGAGATTCTGTTACTCTAAACTCTGATGTCTCTAAAATACAAGAAGACGACGATATGGTGTGGACATTTGGAGCTGAAAAGTCTCTCATATTTAGAATGAAAAAAAAAAAGCAAATCTTGTCCACAAATGATGATGTTCTTGATGGGAGATTCAGAGACAGACTGAAGCTGGACAATCAAACTGGATCTCTGACCATCACACACACCACAACTGAACATGCTGGAGATTATAAACTAGAGATAAATAAAGCAAAAATGACATCAAAAACATTCAGTGTTCTGTCTATGGTGAGTAGATCATTTGTCTTGTGCTTCACATATTCTTGTTTTATTAAAGGAATATTCAGTACAAGTTAATCTCAAACAACAGTATTTGTGCATGTTGATCCCCAGCTGGCATTCGACTGACCTTAAACATTTAAATGTGGTTGAAATAATGTCAGTTTATGAAAAAAACATTAATTCAACGTCAAAACAACGTTGAACACCAAATGGTTGAAATGGTGTTGTTAACTCACTGTGGATTCAACATAGAAATATAAATAAAATTTGAGTTGTACGTCAAATCAACATTATTTTTACAACCATGAACAAAATCCAACGGTTATCCAACACTGACACCTGACGTTGATTCAACGCTGACTCTACGTTAAAATGCCAGCTATAAAAATTTGAGCAAAACTCAAGGTTATGATGAGGCGCTTATGTCAATGGAAACTTTTAGAACTTATAAGCGGAAATGTGAAGCTTATAATTGTATAAAGGCACTTGCATTCATTCTTCTGTCAAACCTAGTTTATTAAAGCTGTAAACTGTTTTAATCATTTAAAGGTAGGGTATTTCGCAACGGCTAGCAATAACTTAGTTTGAAAGCCTGAGATCCCAGCCTCTCTAAAGCCACGCTTGCTTCAAAACACATGAACACACACAGCAGAGCGTCACAAGAGACGGCGTTAAACTTCCTCATGTCTCAAAGCACAGAACATTACAATGATAATGAACAGAGCTCTACTCGTACCTCATGACTGCTGCAGATTCATCTCACCGTTGATATTGTTGACATAGAAATGCATAAATCTGAGTCTGAGGATGTAAACAGCTCTGAGTAGAACATATGACTGTCAAAGAAGTTAATCTAGATTTGTGTTAATTCGCTTATGTTTTCCAGCTCGTCTCCCTGTTCCTGTCATCATCCGTAACTCTTCACACTGTTCTTCATCATCGTCTTCATCAAATTGTTCACTGGTGTGTTCATCAGTGTTGAATGTGAGTGATGCGACTCTCTCCTGGTACGCAGGAATCAGTGTATTGTCCAGCATCAGTGTGTGTGATCTCAGCATCAGTCTCTCTCTACCTCTGGAGGTGGAATATCAGGATAAAAACACCTACAGCTGTGTGCTGAACAATCCCATCAGCAACCAGACCACACATCTGGACATCAACACACTCTGCCACACATGTGCAGGTACCACAGCACTCATGATATATGTGGTGTATTTACTGATTCTCTCACACTAATGACTGTCTCTCTATTACTCTTCTCCTCCTCCAGTGTCAGTGTCTCTGAAAGTGTTGATCTCTGTTGGATCTCTGATGATAGTTGCAGTCGGGATCTTCTGGATCTGCAAGAAAAGAAAAGAAAGAAAAACAGACAAAGAAGGCAAGAGTTACAAACAGACTTAAACAAGTATTATAACAAATAATAGTCAACTATATTTTAGTAGATTGATAGCCCTTTTAGCCTTAAATTATCATTTAAATGTAGCTAACAGCTTCTAGATCATTCATATAAAAAGAAACCAAAAGTATATGTGTATAGTGATTCTGTTTGCCAATTTATGTAAATTACATTCATTAGAATACATGTCTATTTGTATAATGACACTGAATCATTACTGGGTTTCATAAATTATGTGTAAAGAATGTCTCTCTAAATGTAATGACGAACACGCACTCTGTTCGTAACTTTTTCTGTGTGAAAAAGGCCTAATGACAAATTAAATGTGTTGATGCCTTATTTAAAAATGGCTGTGTTGAACATTTAATGAAATGTGTAATGCCTCATTTCTGACAGTCCTAATAATAACACATGTTGTGAAGAATCAGATGTAGTTATGAGTTACATCTATTATTGTTGTTGAAACAGTCGAGACTCACGAAGACGAGATCACTTACGCTCAACCAGCGTTCAACAAAAGAAACGCACGTAACGCGGTAAGACTATTTATTTGTTGTTGAGTGTGTTTGTATAATTTCTGCAGTGAATATCATCCATCATATCACACATAACAGCACCATAATCAGATATTCATAAGAGCCATAAGAGCATCATTCCATGCAAGAAACACGGTATCATTATTATTGCAATCTTTAGGATGAACCTATTCATTATTATTATCTTCTTTTATGTGTTTTTTACAGAGTGTGAAAGAGGAGGATCATGTGGTGTATGCACCGATCACAATGAAAAAAGTATCAAGACCAAACTGTGTGACCAGCGACAACCTTCAAGTCTGAGTCTGTGGTTGAGCTTTTGGTGAGAATCAATCATCCTTTTAAAGCGTGACACTTAAAGATGGATTCATGAAATGGTCTCCCAAAGAACTTGATTTGTATTACAAGGACATTTAACTAAATCGTTTGGCCCATTGGAGAATTTTATGTTTGGCTCTTAAAGTCTTAAATGTGTGTAAGTCTCATGAAAAAACATAGATGGAGTGGAGGACCTGCTGTGGTCTCATTTATTTAAATAAGTGTGGTCTGATCTGCTGGTGGATGGACAGCTTGTTCTTGAAAATGTTTCTGCTGCTAGATGTGTGTGTTTGATGTCAGTTTAAGTGCATCTGCTATGAATAGTGTGTCTGTAAATAGCCTGTGGTTGACAGGCTTTTTCCATTCCTTCTACACATAAAACCGTTTGACTTCTGCTCAACAGAAAACCTGCTTTAAACATACTGAGCTCATCAATGCTTGTGTTTGACAAAAGGTCTTAAATTATACAGAGATATTAATGTCATATAAAATATAATATACTTTGTGTGTATATGCATCATCTTATGCTGTGACTTCCTTCTAAAAAGAACTATTCTTGACACCTTTTTGATACCTTCATAGGTCATTTCCTGTTTTTTTCTGACTATGTGTGAGAGTCATTTTAAGAATAAATGCAATGTATGACTTACAATTAATATTCTATGGCCATTAATTTCTTTAGTTTTCAGTTTTGATGAAGCAGCAATGCTACAGGTTGGCATACATGTGGGTGAATCAACATGTTGTGAATTGTCTTTAACTATGGTCTACTGCTGTATTCTATAAGGGTTTATTATGTAGAATACTTAATACATATGGAAAGTATGTAGTACGCAATTTTATTGGATGCGGTTTTGGCGTAACTGACGCGTTCTCCATTACGCATACAGAGCTGTCGGAATATGACGCATATTTCCACCCGTGCAGCATCTCTGAGTGCAGGACAAAAGTTATTGAAGAAGTGAGTTTATTTCCTGACTTTATGTTTGTAATCCTGGAGAACGGTATATGTCCAGTTAATGTGGACTAACAGTATACGTCCAATTCATCATATCACTTTAAACCACTGGAGATCTGATTCCTTTATCTTCTACAGTAACAGATTATTAGGTAGATACTTTGTACATTATACGGTTCTTACACTCACCTCTTTCGATGGACTTTTTCAACGTTTTAGCTCTCCTCTCCAGTTCACATATGGTTTCCCAGCATCCCTAAGAGACTTCCCCTGGTTTGTCCTTCCATTCGTTCATGTTTGCTCTCCTTTTTTGCCGAGGTTTTGGCTATTAATGTCCGCAGCGGACATGAAAGCAATCGGCGTCTCCATTTTTCGTTAGGTGACATAAACATGTTTTCCGCGTGAGACTATTTTAAAGTTTAAAATACAGAGTATTGTTCGTGTGAACAAACCCCCAAAGTGCTTCTGTAAGTGGCACACATACATTCATGTCACAGGGTTATCTTTTTTTTTTTGGACTTATACGGTTGTTCGTCGCATGGACTCAAATGATGTCCAACCTAGTGGTCCAGGAGCGAACTGTTCCTACGCTTTGCATTCGAGGGACGGGCATACCATTACAAGGTCTTCTCCTTTGGGCTGTCCCTGTCGCCCTGCCGCCCTTAACCCTCAATGGGAAGTGGGGTGTTCGCATCCTCAACTCTCTCGACGACTGGCTCATCCTGGCCCACTGTCAAGATCAGTTTTGCGAACACAGGGACCTGGTGCTCAGACACCTCAGCCATCTGGGGCTTCAGGTCAACTGGGAAAAGAGTAAACGTGCACAGGATCTCTTTTCTCGGTATGGAGTTGGACTCGGTCAACCTGACAGCTCGTCTCACGAACGGGCGTGCTCAGTCAGTGCTGAACTGCTTGAATTCGTTCAAAGGCAGGACAGCGGTCTGACTGAAACGATTTCAGAGGCTCATGGGGCATATGGCATCCGAAGCCACGAGCACACTGTTCGGATTACTTTATATGAGACCGCTTCAGCAGTGGCTACACGACCGAGTCCCGCGAGATGGGCATGGCACCGTGGCACGATCCGAATAACTATCACTATCGGGCTTTCAGCCCGTGGTCCGACCTTGCTTTTCTACGGGCCAGAGTTTCCCTAGAACAAGTGTCCAGGAATGTTGTTGTCTCAACAGCTGCCTCCACCATCGGCTGGGGTGCCGTGGTCAACTTGCACGCAGCCTCGGACTCTTGGGCGGGACCTTGACTGCAGTGGCATATCAATTGCCTCGAGTTTCTAGCAGTATTTCTTGCCCTCCGTCGGTTTCTCCCATTGCTGTGGGACGCATGTACTGGTCCGGACGGACAACACATTGACAGTTGTGTACATCATTCGCTAAGGTGGTCTAACGCTCCCGTCGCATGCCGTAACTCGCCTGCTTTCTCCTCCTCTGGCTTTTGAGCTCTAATGTGCAGCTGACGCGCTCACAGCAGCTCAAACTCCCCGGGAGAGTGGAGACCCCCAGGAAGGTCGCTTAGAGGCGCTTCGGAGTTGCTCAGGTGGACCTGTTTGCCGCTCCGGACACGTCCCACTGCCAGTTGTTCTATTCCCTGACTGAGGGGACCCTCGGCACGGATGCACTGGCACACAGCTGGCGAGTTTGCGCAATTATGCGTTTCTCCCAGTGAGCCTATACTCACACAGACCCTGTGCACGGTCAGGGAGGACGAAGAGCAGGTCTTGCTGGTTGCGACCTACTGGCCCACCCGGACCTGGGTCCCAGAACTCAAGCTGCTTGACCTCGCATCATCCCCTCTTGGGACCTCTCTATGGTCTTACCGGCCCTGCAGAGAGCTCCCTTTGGTGTCAGAGATTAAGATCCTGTATCTTCCTAGTGTTGTCCAATATTCACACTGCATAGGAAAAGTAGGAACAGTAGTGATTGCCTTCTCTGTGTAAGCCCTGTCCTTCTTCCTGCCCAAGGGTGCGGGGGGATCAGCAGCTTACGCGGGACACTGGAAGGCATAACTCACCGTAACTCGTAGTTACTGACTGATTGAGAACGAACAAATTACCTATATGGTTGTATGGGTTGGAGAACTTGTTAGGAGAAACTGCATTTCAAACCTCATATGCGACCCTGGATCACAAAACCAGACACACGGGTATATTTGTGGCAAAAGCCAACAATACATTGCATTGTTAAAAATTATCGATTTTTCTTTTATGCCAAAAATCATTAGGCTATTAAGTAAAGATCATGTTCCATGATCATATATAAAACATTTATTTTTGTGAGTGAATGCAGTACAATCGCAAACATAAACGGACAACTTTAAAGGCGATTTTTTTCAATTTTTTTATTTTTTTTTGCACCCTCAGATTCCGGGTTTTCAAATAGTTGTATGTCGACCAAATATTGCCCTGTCCTAACAAACCATACACCAATGGAAAGCTTATTTATTTAGCTTCCAGCTTATGTATAAATCTCAATTTCAGAAAATTGACCCATGCAACTGGTTTTGTAGTCCAGGGTCACATATATGCATACCCAGGTGAAAAGGAAATATATTTAAAGTGTGCTTATTTTGATATACTTAATGTATTTTAAGTGTATTGTATTAATTATGTATTAAATGTGTTATTTTGGAACAACTTCAAGTATACTAAATGTACTTTTATATGTATTTAAGTTCAATTTTAATGTAATAGTAATATATTTTAATATACTTAATTGTGTTAAAATGGAACTATTTTAAGTACATTTAGTGTAATTTAATAGCACTTCTTTAAATTGTATTTTTAATACATTTTAAATGTACTTTCGAAATACAACTTAAATATATTTTTAACATCATATTAATGTGTTCCCAGTATATTTTAAATATAATATCAGGTTATTAATAATGTATTAGTAGAACACTATAAGACCCACTATTAGTATATTAAAAATATATTTTTGAACAAAACCATTCAGTATGAAAAAAATATATTTGAATGTATTAAAAATACAGTTAAAAATTATAATTCAGTTAAACACAGTAAAAACAATATTTGTATAAAACACACACAAACACTCTTTGAAAGATAGTAAACTTTAATGCACTACATTAGTACAGCAACATATGAAAATTAAACAAAATACATTAACATAAAATGCATTGATCTACAGAAGTATTAAACAGAACAAAAAAAAAAGAACTTAAAGGAATAAGTTCAACAAAGTCAAACAAAGTGAAATACAATAGCTGCAAACAGTCCTTCATCCTTCAAGCGAATTGAAATGATTGGTCTTGGAGTTTGCCTCGTTGCATTTTCTTCTGACCAGTGCTCGCACCTCAGACACTGTCGTGGTCGGAAACGGTTTGATCACAGTATCTATGAAAAGGGAAAAATATTATTATTATTTTTTTAAATATTAATGCAAAATTAACATCTGTTAAAAAAGTCACTGTTCCCTTTCGAAAGGGAACTTGCACTGCGTATCTAGGCGCCCCTTTTATACTTCTGGGTCACACTAATAGTGTCATAGGTTGTCGCCAAATTCGTTTGCCGTAATTTTATAGCTTTTTAGACACCGGTTCACATGGAGGGCATTCCCCAAAGCTCATTCCCTGCTCTCAGGGAACAGTCGTAACCACAATTTTTTAATATGGCATGTAATGCTTAGTTCATATTTTAACAGAAGACATTCAATATAAAATGTTAATATAATGCAAAAAAAGGAGTTAATAAAATATCTACATCAAATAGAACAAACATTAAGTCTTGCTGAAAAACAGTGAGGTCTACATGTTATGACACTGTATCACAGCAAAAAAAAAAAACAGACAAGTATAATAATTATAATGTATAACAAATGCTAATCTTTATTTTTAGCATTATCATTTGTTTTTAGTCAGCCCCCTTTGACTTCGAGAGCAAAACAAAGTGATGTACAGAAACACATACGTCATGACCGAATCACCATTCAATAGTCCGGATTCAAAAATCTCTATAACTGAGGTGATATGAGATTAAACCATACTTACTACTAGAGATGCACCGATTACAATTGTATAGGCCGATTCCGATTTTTCACTGAGTTTGACCTGCCGATACCGATTTTAGCCGATTCCGATTAAATTTTCTTCTAAAATTATCATTTTTATCAAGCTCATATATTTAAGTTCAGTAATTTCACTTAAATGACAAATAGGTAATTTTCATTGCCATTTAAGATAAATGACTGAACTTAAATATTCAAGCTTGATAAAATTGATCATTCTAGAAGAAAATTTCAGATGGCACTTAGAGGCTTAAATTGCATCTGAACTCTTCATTTATTATTATATTTTTTTTAATTAAATAAAACACCATATACTTTTACCCAAACTGAATAATTAAAACAAGTTTAAATGGGTACATTTTCTACAAATATTTTTGTGTTCATTTTCTAGCCTACTCCAGTTCTTGTTAAACACACTAGACATGCACATTCTGTGCATTTTGGGAATTTTTTGTGTGAAATCATATTTATTTTGTCCATCAAAAGCGTGTTTTCACTTTAACGCACTCCTGCTCCGCGTATTTTTTCGGGCGTGAAT
This sequence comes from Phoxinus dragarum, assembly GCA_033366665.1. NCBI lineage: Eukaryota > Metazoa > Chordata > Actinopteri > Cypriniformes > Leuciscidae > Phoxinus > Phoxinus dragarum. The sequence continues at coordinate 37,499 of JARPMJ010004885.1, read as the reverse complement.
GTCAATCAATGAGAGCATTCACACACAAAAAATAAAACCCGCTGCTCCCGCTTGCGGTGTGAAACGGCCGTAATTCACGAGGTTTCCTACATGTGCGGTCCGTGTGCATGTCTGATTGCTGATGTTGTGCGATGTTAATCATATGGCGCCCGAGGTCATGGCCGATCACGTGAAAATCTGCCAATTTCGGTCACCAGCCGATCAATCGGTGCATCACTACTTACTACTCTCTTCTTCGCTTGTCTCTGCACTCAGTTTTTCTTCTATAGCAGCTAGTCTGAAAAACAACAACAACAAAAAAAAAAGAGATTTATAAATATATATATACATACACACAAATATATAAGGCAGGCAAATTATGAAGAATGATTTGTTTTGTTTTTAAGAATGACAGTATGCTGAGTACAATGTACTTGGTGGGTAATATAATCAAAACCCTTCACAGACTCGGCAGTTTAGATACGCTCTCTTATAAGCATCCCTTTTAACAATTTAATCTTTGTACTTATTTGTAATTAGAAATATATATTAGAAAGTAATCAAAAAGGAAATAAGGTTGTCAAGCTTGAACAAATATAAACACCAATCAACACACACTACCATAATTGGCTGGTCAGCTCAAGACAAAGGTAACTAATTCATAACATGTTTTTTCAAACTTTTTAAAGATAATTTACATCATAACAATGAAGCCAAATTCTTCAGGAAATCAGAAATAAATACACAGCTTCAGCAAATAAAAATTATATTAATATAATGATGTACATATTATAATAACTAATTATTTTTTTTGAAGATCCATTGGACAATGTTTTATAGTTATTTTAAGACAGATAAATGTCTCCACATAGATTTTAAACAGATTTATCAAAGACTTTAGACTTTGACAGTGCAGAAGTTGCTAGAATTCAGTGTCAGCATCATGTTACAGCGCTTAACGTCAGTATCCCACGTGCAAGTCATATTAGCAAATGCATAGCAGACCTTTCCACCTAGGAAAACAACTAAACAGTGAGATAGTTATTTATGCAAAACAGCAACTAAAACTTACCAGTAACTTCTGAGGCAGTATCTTCATCTCTTCGAGTCTGCTTCGACTTTGACTTGAAAATCTTGGCTCTGATTGGGCAAATTGAATGTAAGTTAGCTGAACTGAAAAAGACGTGATGTTACACTTTGTGCCAAAAATACGAAATGCTGTCATGATCACTCACCCTCAAGTAGTTCCAAACCATTTAAGACTTTCGTTAATCTTCGATAGAAAAACTGTCATGATTCATATCCCTCCGATGAACGATTCACCAGATCTGTTCACGTTTCAAAAAGTGAATCGCAAAAAAACATCACCCAATCCATATTAATCGCGTGGTTTCCTCCAAGTCCTCTAAAGAAACACGATCGCTATAAATATTTTAACAGTTTAAATTTAAACGTCTAAACAGAGAATGTCTAATAAGGGGAGAAGGTTCACTCTCACTATACTTCCGGCTTCTGACTGGTTGCAGTTCCACTCTGATTCCATATGAGGGCGCTCACAGGACGAGTGCAGAATGAATGGTGGTCTATGGAGCTATACCCCTCAAAATCCACTTTTCTCAAGATATAATTTTTTGTCTAGTAATTTGAATGTTGTATTCGAAAGGAGATGCAAAGAAATTGCTTATTGCTGGGTGTTAGATTTTTTAGAGTCACTTATTTGCTTTAAAAAGTCTTTCAAAATGTCAATGACGTCATACACATCATACGACCAGAGATACTGCTTTACGGCAATCCTTCAGTCACTGTGGTGCTTTCGCGCTCTGCACTTTCTTTTCTCTCGAGGCATCGCCAGCACAGCTGACACAGGTAAACACACGTGCTAGAAGAGTTTCTGCTAGAATACATTCTGTTCCCGCTTCGGATGCCATGATGCCATCAAGCGGTATCTCTGGTCGTAACCAGTCATTCACTGACCAATCAGCGTTCATTAGCAGAATGCTAGCGTGTTATGGGCAACAACAACTCAACCTGTAAGAAATCGAAAGGACATAAGTACTCGTTCATTCAACTTTCAACCTATAACCCATGTTGAACTTGCCAAACCTACAATCAAATCTGAGATTTCTCAACGGCAATCGGGTGAAAGAGACAAATTTAGCCGTCTAGCCCCATAGACTCCCATTCATTTTGCACTCGGGCGATCGCCCCCAGTGGAACTCTGGTGGAACTACAACCAAAAATTCGGTACAATAGGACTTAATAGGGAGTGAACAGGCTCTCCGTAGACGGGCTCTGGTCTAAATCTAATCACATTCAAGGACCGCATGCACAGCAACTGAGTGAGATGCTAGCGCATTATCATAAGAACCAATCACAGCCGTTCAACGCCTCTGGAACCAATCAGGACTAGTCACGTGTGTTATGCGCATTGTTCAAATTTAAACAAGAACAACACTTTTTTGGAAATTAACATTTCTTTGGAAAATGTATCTATGATGCATTTAAAAAAATATGATGCTGAAATTATTGTGGGAATTTCAGTAGTACAAAATATCATGTAATAGACAACAGCCTTAAGTAGCCTTTTACAACAAACAAGTAAAAGTGAAAAAATAATAATTTTAAGCTTATTGCAATGCTAATAATAGTTGACAAATGTTTCTAATACATTATAAGTTGGTATATTGTAAATGTATTTTTTTTATATATTAAAATGATAAAAACATAAATAATTAAACTATATTGCAGTAGGCCTAAGTGTTTATAAAGTACATACATTTTAAACACACTGAAAGCTTAATCATTTTGCTGTTCTTACACAAAGTACACATAAAATGTAGGCTAATTTAAGTAAGAGCAACATATGCATGTTTTCTTTAAATACACTAAAACTTCACTAAAAGTATGGTTGCATTTAGCATGTTTCTTAAAAGTGTAACTAAGCATATATTTATTACCAAATACTTCTAGTACACTTTTAAGAAATATATTTAAAGTATGCTTGTAATTAGCATATTTATTAAAAGTATAATTAAATATATATTTATTACCAATGTACTACTAGTATACTGTTTATAAATATATTTAAAGTATGCTTGTAATTAGCATATTTATTAAAAGTATACTTAAATATATATTTATTACCAATGTACTATTAATATACTGTTTATAAATATATTTAAAGTATGCTTGTAATTAGCATATTTATTAAAAGTATAATTAAATATATATTTATTACCAATGTACTACTAATATACTGTTTAGAAATATATTTAAAGTATGTTTTTAATTAGCATATTTATTAAAAGTATACTTAAATATATATTTATTACCAATGTACTATTAGTATACTGTTTAGAAATATATTTAAAGTATGCTTTTAATTAGCATATTTATTAAAAGTATACTTAAATATATATTTATTACCAATGTACTATTAGTATACTGTTTAGAAATGTATTTAAAGTATGTTTTTAATTAGCATATTTATTAAAAGTATACTTAAATATATATTTATTACCAATGCACTATTAGTATACTGTTTAGAAATATATTTAAAGTATGCTTTTAATTAGCATATTTATTAAAAGTATACTTAAATATATATTTATTACCAATGCACTATTAGTATACTGTTTAGAAATGTATTTAAAGTATGTTTTTAATTAGCATATTTATTAAAAGTATACTTAAATATATATTTATTACCAATGTACTATTAGTATACTGTTTAGAAATATATTTAAAGTATGCTTTTAATTAGCATATTTATTAAAAGTATACTTAAATATATATTTATTACCAATGTACTATTAGTATACTGTTTAGAAATGTATTTAAAGTATGTTTTTAATTAGCATATTTATTAAAAGTATACTTAAATATATATTTATTACCAATGCACTATTAGTATACTGTTTAGAAATATATTTAAAGTATGCTTTTAATTAGCATATTTATTAAAAGTATACTTAAATATATATTTATTACCAATGCACTATTAGTATACTGTTTAGAAATGTATTTAAAGTATGCTTTTAATTAGTATATTTATTAAAAGTATACTTAAATATATATTTATTACCAATATACTACTAGTATATTTTTTATAAATATATTAAAATGCAATTCAATGTATTTTAAATGCACTTTAAATAAGCATGTTGGAAATACAAATGTATTATAAACATACTATTTGAATTTCAAATATATTTTTAATACATTTAATACTACGTCTTTTTCACCTGGGTACCCTAAATGATGTGGGATTAAAACATATAGATTAAAACTAGCCAGAACAGAGAGAAATCAGATTATTGAATCAGATTATGATTCAATGCAATGCAATGTTTGTAGCACCATTTTAACTCGTGTTAGGGTGAAAATATGATATTTTGTGAAAAGAAATGACTTGATTCACGCAGCTAGCTCATCCAGCCACTTAATCCACCAACCAAAACATTACAATCCTTTCAATAATTACAACACCCTATAGTAAAAGCATGATGAAAACTGAAATCTAATGGAAAGCCATTGATAACTGTAACTGGAGATTTTCATGAACTGGCTGTTATTCTCAGCTTTGAAGAACTTATCTTAGACATGATTCGCTATCTTAGCTTGTAGCTGGGCCTCTGATAAGACCGGCCACTATAAACATGGAGATATAGAAGAGAGGTCACCTCTTAACATCTGTAAGAACACCAGCAGAACTGTAAATGCCTTAAAACCTTAAACCCACCTTCATGTTAGAGAATGCAGCAACACTTCACAGATTAATGCTATCAAAGCTTGAATGGAGTTATGAGATCTTCTCATCTATTATCCTCAAGTATATCTAGAATTTGGGTCTTTGTTCTTTATTTAATTTTGTTGTACTGTACTGTACTGTACTGCAACATAGAAGAGCCTTGGAGAAAATAAAGTGTAGTGTTCATTTTATGTTTAATATTACACATTCAGAATGAACTTTTCAGAATTTCCATTGATCTCTCACTGGGATTTGCACATATTTTTTCATAGTGGCCAAAGCTCAGTATTAATACTTTAACACAGACTATGTAAAACCTTGCAAAATATAAGTAATACAAATGTTAGTAGTTAATGAAACTGTTGACTGTCCTGAACCTGCCGGGGGCTTGTATCGGGCGATGATCTCTGTGAACCCATGAACCGGTGTCTTTAATGACACATTTGTATTATAAAAAGGAAGAGCTGCATTTAAAAGTTCCTTATCGGTCTGATAACGGCTCTCCATAAAACGAACAAAACAAGCCCGAAAATTTTATAAAATATCACATATTATAAAAACTTCATGTTTAATCGTATAAGATGATAAGGGCATTTAACAGATTACATCTTCCATAAAACGTTTGCAATTGTTTTGTAAAGTGATTCTATGCATGTTTGGACTGAGTTTTCGCTGCATTCACACTGTTCTGACCAGCAGGGGTCACCAGCGTGAGGAGATTCGAAACCGTGAACAGCTTCATTTCTCACATCATAGCAACATATGACAAACTGTCTGGGGCAGGACATAATGAGGGAAAACCTTCAAGTCTCTGCTTGCTGTGCTTCTTTGGCCGCTTTTATAGCTGGGTTTCTTCCTGCTGGAGCCAATGGGTGGAGTAGTTGATATTGATAACCAGAAAGTCTGCAGAGCAGCAGCACAGAGGAAAATAGAGTAAAGAGGGAGAGAACAGACAGTAAAACAAACTCAGCCGCCCATCCATCATGACATTACAAGACGTTACATCCATAATACAGTTACTAGTGAAAGTAGCATCAGTGTTGAAATCATAACTCAATGATTCAATATTAGATGATAACACACACAAAAATATTTTAGAGACATACAGATTCCAGCCCTTATGAATGTTTTTTTTTTATATAATATTTATCACAAACATACAAAGTTGTTTTAATTAAGTTCATAAAGAAAATCATCCTCTATAGAGGCTATTTGCATATTAATGAGCACCATAAAAAGACAAATCCAAAAGTAGGAACAATAGTATTTGAGTGAAGGTAATCGTCTCACAAACTCAAAACACAATATTTAAAAAAAAAACAATCACAGTCAATCTTAACAAAATAGAACTGAAAGAGACACAAGATGGAAAAAAGACAAACTAATCAGCACCTCCTAAAATGACACGTTTTTTTTCCACAACTTCAGGAATTGGAAAACTGAACGTTGCACATTTCAACGAAGAAGATAAATATATTTTAACCGCATGAAGACTTACTATAACTTAATTACATTATTTTATCAAGTATACACACATTTGTGTGTTACTATTGCTGTAACACTCCTGACAAAAGTCACATCAAGTAGACATATGTTTCAGGTTTAATGCCTTATAACAACTTTTAACAGTCTGTATCATATATGCGTTCAATTACAGGCATTTAACAGAATAAATACATTTAGCAAAGTGTTTAACCCACTTTTAAATAAATCAATGAATTTCAAAGCTTAGTGTAAAGCTTTCAGTGTAGCTGCTGAAGAGTGTTTTCTGATGAAGGTAGATAAGTAAGGGTTAATGTTAGTGTTTGAACCATAAATATTAGCAACATAATTACGCCAGTCTTTTCCAGGAACAGCAACAAAACCAGTAAAACCACCTACAGCATCAGCAGTGCAGACTGACCTTGTGTTGAGGAGGAAAAACGTAAAAATAAAACTCCACTGCTAGTTTGCTGTTAATGATATGCTGAAGCCCGCCCACACGTTGATCTAATTGGTTACAAGTTAGTTTGTGACGTCAGAAACGCCAGCGATTTCCAACCGTGTTTTTGAGACTGTCTTTGGTTCACTGCAGTTTTAAGCAGAAAATACTCAGCAAAGACATTTGCTTTAAAAGTAAAGCAAAACTGCGTATCATTTGCACGTAAAATCTAATTTTCGATTTTACAATGTGTAACACAATGGGCTCTATCTTGCACCCAGCGCAATTGACTTTGAACACCGACGCATGTATCATTCCTATTTTGCACCCGCGCACAGCGGACTTTTCCCTCCACAGACGCACGTCGGTAAATTAGGGAATGAACTTGCGCTCGCGGGGGCGGTTCAGCGCAAAGAGGAGGCGTGTTCCGGCGCAAAACTCCCCTGGTGCTATTTTCCAGTTTTAGAAAGCAATTGCGCCACTGACCATGAAAAAAACAGTCTAAAGACAGTGGCGCGTTGCGCGTTAGTGATATGGTATTTTAAGGGCGCGTGCTTGGCCATAATGTAGTGTGTTAACGCGCATCCACTTTGATTCTCTAATATAAACAGATGCAGCAGTTTTCATTTTTGCAAATCATACATTATTACAAGGAAAAATATTAACACACGAGGGTCATTTTTGTGTCCGTGAAGATGTGAAAGATCTATCTAGAGTAAAAAAATAAATAATCTAGATTAGGCTACACATTTACCCAAATTATACGCCTGTTTAACCGAAGCTAATTTGGGTGGGTTTCTCCCATCATCCCCAATGTCACTTCTCTGTGTTTTACGGTCCTGACGAGAACGTCGGTTTCTTCGGCTGTGAACCGCTCCTGGCGTGCGCCGGCAAATCCGCCGTTATAATAGCGATACACCATGGAACAAGCGCGCCGGCTCTTAAAGGGAATGTGAGAGGACGCTCTGATTGGTTTATTTCACGTTACGCCCAAACCACACCTATGAATAATGAAGCGACTTCAGACCAAACCCTTTTAGATTTGCGTCGGGCGCAAGAGTCATTTATCCCGCCGGGAAAATAGCAACAGCGCCGGGATCCGCCCACAAAGTTACTTGCGCTTTGACACTTGCGTTTCAGATCGTTAAAATAGGGCCCTAGGTGTGCTATAGAGATGCTCGTTGAGAGAACGAGCACACAGGATCGGCGCCATAGGGGCCGAGAGGTATAAATTAGGAACTACTCATTTTCTAATTCTCTTCAGTGCCCCTTTCAATGAAAGTATTAAAAGGATAAATTATGTTTTGGCAGCCTCAGTCTGAACCTGAAGTGTGTCGTCAAAGAATTGGGCTATTGTTATCAGCATCCCCCCCCTGTAAGAAAACAGATTCACAGAAGGGTAAAGTGATGAGGAGTTTTGATGTTTCAGTTGCACGAACACACACAAAAATACCACAGACTGAATTTAGTTTTTTTTTTTTCCTGTTGTTTATACAGAGGTTTAAATTTCCTAAATATTGTGTCAAAACACTGTCATAAAATGCATCACATCTTTTGTACTACAGTAATATATATAAACCTGAAGTGTTATGATTTTAATATCACATCTAAACTAATGTATTGGTGTTTTATAATACGACACTTGCTCTCTGAAAAAGTGCATTTTCTTTATTTAGGAGTTATTGGTGTTTTTGAGTGTTTTGTTTCCCTGGTGAATATTTGCTTCTGTATATCTGTTAAAAAAAAGATAACTTTTCAGTGTACATTTGTGCTACACACAGAATTATAATAATATAAAAATATATGCATACCACTGTTATTTTAAAGGCATTTTCACACAGTAAATCTCATATATCTTCTTAGATCAGTTGATATGTAATACTTACACTCTGTGGTACTGCTGTATGGCTCTCTCTGTGACGATAGTAAAACACACCAACAGCAACAGCAACGACCAGCAGAACAACACCAACAACAATTCCTGCTACAGCTCCTGAAGATAAACCTGAATCTGGAACACCTACAGAGAAACAGACATTATTACTGGAGAGTGAATGATAATACATCCAGTATTTAACAACACAATGATTTATCTGATAAATGGCACCATTTAGCAACAGCCGTTAAAACAGCATCAGCACTGAGAGATCAGGAAACACTGTTCACAGGTTAATCATTTTTCATGTTAATAACATTAGTTAAAGTGTCACTGAGTCAAAACTCCCTTTTTTAAACAGTCCAGTGCCCAACAACTATTGTGTTAATGTAAAACTCCTCAGAGGAAAATGCATTGAAAGATTTAATTATACACTCACCAATGACAGAAACACTGAATCTCTTCACTCTAGTGATGTTGAAGCTGTTGTTGCTGATGATGTTGATCAGTAGTTTATATTCTCCAGAGTCTGTGGTTCTGGTGTGTGTGATGTTCAGAGATCCAGTCTGATGATCCAGCTTCAGTCTGTCTTTAAATCTCTCTTCACACTGAACATCTGTACAGATCTTACTCTGATCTCCAGTGATTTCAGCAATACGAGTGTCATACCAAGTCATCACTTCATTTTGTTTTTTTATCACACCAGGAACTAAAGTAACAGATTCTCCCTCATTCACTGTCTTTCTCTTCACTTCATCTCGTTCAGCAGCAGAAACTCCTGAAACACACACCAACAGATGCTGGAGGATATTTTGCTGGAGAAAACAACACCACCAAACCCTCCACAACATTAACAGACTGTGATCATGGATGCGATTGCACAACTTTCCTGACTTTCACTCTGAAAATAAAGTGTGGTGCTTTTTAAACTCATTTTACATCCTTATTTATATCAAATCCTCATTTAAACAGATAATAATTGAAGTTGGTCAGAGATGACATGACATCCCCATTTGAACTGAAGCTTCCTGTGAACGCTAATATATTTATCATCATAGGTCTTTATAGTTATCGTTCTTGTGAGAGTTTTATTTCAAACTAAGCTATTTAATGATGTAAAGTGAGATAATTATATAAACTGCACTTGTGCTGCAAGTTTGTAAAGATTATCTGTCTACTGTATGTGAATTATATACAGGTGAAGAAAATAACTCAGAATATCCCTGAAAAAAAAAATCAATTAACACATTGACAATGCGTTTTAAACATATATAAACTGCATTTAAACATTCATTAAATGACTCACCAGTGACAGAAACCGTAAAGATCTTGTCACTGTCGCTGCTTTTATTGCTGATGATCTTCAGTTCATAAAGTCCAGAGTCTGTGATTGTGATGTTTGTGATGGTTAGAGATCCAGTCTGATGATCCAGCTTCAGTCTGTCTCTGAATCTCTCAGTGCCTTCATTACACTGAACATCTGTACAGATCTTACTGAGATCTCCACTGATGTGAGCGATGCGAGTGTCATGAAAGTACCATTTAATATCTTCTTGTTGGTTTGTTTGAACACCAGTGTATAAAGTGACTGAATCTCCCTCCATCACTGACACTTCATCTGATCCAACACCAGAGGTACCTGGAGAAGAAACACAAGCCACACAAAAATATACAATAGTGCTGTGAATTTTCATATGAAGATTTTGATTAAAGAAATACTATGTCTGGATAAATTCAGTCCTGGAGAGCCACAGACCTGCACAGTTTCACTCCAACCCTGATGAAACTCACCTTCCTGTATCTGTCTAACTCTTAAGACCTCGATTAGCTTTTTCGGGTGTGTTTTATATGTTGGAAACCCTAGGGTTTTGAAAACTTGGTGGGTTGTTGTGTTGGTTGGTGACATTTGATTCAATTCATGATTCATACTGTAGGTTTTTGGCAAAAAAAAATTGTTAATTATTATTATTTTTGGCTAATTTAGAATGATTCACGTTTATTTCTAATGAAATTGTATTAAATAACTAGAAAAATTATCTGATTGCTTATTACACCCAAAGTAATTTGAGAGTAATTACAGTTCAAGTCACATGATGTTTGTATACATGTAGACCATGACACATAATAATAACTGAATTTACAAAAAAAGATCCAGTTCAAAATTGATTTCTAATTCTTAACTGTGTGTGTTGCTGCCTGGGTGATCAAAAGCTGCAGACACAGATCCTCAAGGCAAAAAACACACATTAAGTGGCAGTGGCCCTCATTTATGAAAAGTGCGTACACCAAATTTCCAGCGTACACCTGGCGTAAACCTAAAACCACGGTGACTTTGCGATTTATCAATATGGACGTTGGCGTACGGCACGCTCAAATCCTACGCCAGCTCAGGAGGTGGTGTACATGTACGCACGTTTTGAGTTAGTGCTGAAATGCGCCGAAAAACAATTCCTAACACCACAAAACGCACTGACAAACTAAAGATATGATATATTATGACCCACTATAAAAAAACAACAACATAGAAATTATAAACTTCAGTGTTTATTTTTGTGAGTTAAGCCCGGCAGGTGCGCACGGACTGGGTTCAGTAATGAAAGGCTTTTAATGACCAAAAAATAATTCAGACTGACAAAATAATTAAAATGACATTCTTCTTCTTTTAAATAATAATAATACAAATAATAATAATAACAAAGACATTCTTCTTCTAAATAACAATAAGCGTCATTAATAATAAAAATCATAATACTAATAAGAAGAATATTACAAATTGTCACGCAATTATTCACATCATCATCACTGTACACTCCATTACATGTGACGTCATGCGAAATTCAACGCTAATAGTTTCAAAACACGTGCTGTAAAATAATGCATTGTGATAGGTAATTTGCTCAACCAACCAGCGATTTAAACTGGATTTCCACCGGAGAAGTTTCTCCTCTTTGCCGTGTGTCCATGGCGTAAAATGAGGGCGTGGGGGAGGCGGAGACGTGAATATATAGGGGCGTGTTAATCTAATGACGAACGTTTTCAGCCGCGGCATTTATCAAGAGGCAGGTATTGCGTACACCTGAATTTCAAAGGTATGCACAGCTTCATAAATCAGGCGGTGAGAGGAGTGTAAGCATAATCTTACGCCAACATATACACCTGTTTCGACGCAAGATTGATAAATGAGGGCCAGTGAGTGTAAACCTTTGACCAGGAGGATTGGAAATTATTCTTTTGAATTTAAAGATATTGGGCCCTGTCTTGCACCCAACGCAATTGACTTTGTACACCGACGCATGTATCATTCCTATTTTAGGAATGAACTTGCGCTCCCGGGGGTGGTTCAGCGAAAAGAGGAGGCGTGTTCCGGCACAAACGTTCCCTGGCGCTATTTTGCCGTTTTACAAAACAATTCCGCCACTGACCAGGAAAAACTTAGTCTAAAGATAGTAGCGTACTGCGCGTTAGTCATATGGTATTTTAAGGGCGAATGCTTAGCCATTATGTAGCGTGTGAACAACGCGCATACACTTTAATTCTCTAATCTAAACTGACGCAGAAGTTTTCATTTTTGCAAATCATACATTATTACAAGGAAACATATGAACACACGAGGGAAATCATTGTTGTGTCCATGAAGATAAGACAAAAAATAGGCATAAATCTAGCTTACACATTTACCCAAATTATTATACGCCTGTTTAACCGAAGCTTATTTGGGTGGGTTTCTCCCATTCTCATACAATGTCACTTCTCTGTCTTTTACGGCCCTGACGAGAATGTCGGTCTCCTTGGCTGTGAACCGCTCCTGGTGTGCGCCGGCAAATCCGCCGTTATAATAGCAATCTGCCATGGAACAAGCGCACCTGCTCTTAAAGGAGAACTCAAGCGCAAAATGAACCTTTGGTCTAATTACACATTGTTACCTAGTCAACCGTTATCTGAGATTTGTTTTCATGATTATCGAATGTAAATAGTTTTATCTCTAAAAACTGTTTAGCCTATAACGCTAGTATAACGCTAGTATAACGCTAGTATATTGGGCATAGAGTAATGACAAATAAAAATCGCTTGTTAATACCACTAACAAGGCTCAAAATAGCCCCACACTAACACGGCAGCATAATGAGGGTCCCTACCTTCAAACCGAAGCATTGAGGACTTTATCAATGTCCAGATAGTTTAATAAGAAGATATTTTATACATACAGTCAACTTCACGTATACAGGCAGAAGCCATCTTTGAAAAACAGTCTCTATCAGTCGATCTACAAACGCATATAGAATCTCATATGGTCTCGTTCACATCTCACCAGTTGGATCGGCGTTCGTAGATCGACTGCCTTTAACTGTTTTTCAAAGATGGCTTCTGCCTGTATACGTGAAGTTGACTGCATGTATAAAATATCTTCTTATTAAACTATCTGGACATTGACAAAGTCCTCAATGCTTCAGTTTGAAGGTAGGGACCCTCATTATGCTACCGTGTTAGTTTGGGGCTATTTTGAGCCTTGTTAGTGGCATTAACAAGCGATTTTTATTTGTCATTACTCTATGCCCAATATACTAGCGTTATACTAGCGTTATAGGCTAAACTGTTTTTAGAGATAAAACTATTTACATTCGATAATCATGAAAACAAATCTCAGATAATGGTTGACTAGGTAACAATGTGTAATTAGACCAAATAGGTTCATTTTGCGCTGGAGTTCTCCTTTAAAGGGAATGTGAGAGGACGCTCTGATTGGTTTATTTCACATTACGCCCAAACCACACCTTTGAATAATGAAGCTACTTCAGCCGGTATAATAGCAACAGCGCCCGGGCTCCGCCCATAAAGTTACTTGCGTTTCACGTTTGATACTTGCGTTTCAGATCGTTAAAATAGGGCCCCTTATGTTTTAGTACTGCCCTACAGACGTTACATATTATATTTACATATTTTCCAGAAGACAAAATAAGAACAATTTAACCCCCATTCATCCTGTGCAAAAGTTTACAACCCCTGAATTTTAATGAATTGTGTTTCCTTCTGGAGCATCAGTGTATATGTCGTCACCATTTGTAATGGTCGTGTATGAGTTCATCAGTTGTCATCCGGGTGAAAATATGGATCTCAAAAGTAATTCAGTCACTGCTGGAAAGGGTTAAATTATGCAGAAGACGCTGGAAAACCAAATAATTCGTAATCTATGATCTCTTATTTATTTTTAAAATGATCGATATTTTGCAGATTCTGCAAGGTGTAACTTATGACTCGTCTTCAACTATTAGGATAAACAAAAAGTGCTGATAAAATATTTTAGAGCTGAGCATAACTAAGCAAAACAGGAAAGCAATCAGTTAACAGATGTTCCACCCAATTCTGTGACTTTTGTCTTCAGTATTGTCCAACAATAACCTGAATCTTTCCGTCACTCCACACATTCACACAAACACTGGAAGAAAACAAGTAAATGTCTTACCATTGTCGAGTAAAAACCAGACCACTGCGAGCAAATTAAAAAGGAACATAATTTTTGAATGACCTTCTGATAAGTCGATTCATCACATAGCACCTGCTGCACCCAACACACACACACAGAGAGAGGGAGAGGGAGAGGGAGAGAGAGAGAGGGATAGAGGGGGGGGGGGGGGATAAAAGGCTGCTGCTCTATAAACACAGGTGTGTGACGTGTGACCAAGTGACGTGTGCGGGAGCAGACACAGGTGAGCGCGATTTGAGACTAACACAAAACACACACACACACACAAAACAAACACCAACTGAAAATGCAAATAATAAAGGCTAGGCAGGATTGACTGTAGACTGTAGTATAGCAACCATGTAGTATAGTATATCCGACCCTTTGGATACTTTTGCACTCAACTCAGAAAATCTACAAAAATATATTCTGATTAACAGGCTGCACGAATAAAAGAAGAATACAGAACTGCAAGTGAAAACAGCCAATCTAGTGAAAAGCGGGGGGAAATTGACTTCAGAAAAACTTCAGGATAGTAAATCATAATAAAGATGAAACATCAGCAGTACATGCTTAATTCAGTACCTTTACACTCTAAAAAATGCTGGGTTTCAACCCAATTTTGGGTCAAATATGGACAAACCCAGCCGTTGGGTTACATTTTTTAATTACATTTTCAACCCAACGTTTGGGTTTGTCCATATTTGACCCAAAATTGGGTTGAAACAACCCGGCAGTTTTTAGAGTGTACCTTCCTATTTCTTGAAGGGGAAGATTTGTTTTATGTCAACATACATTCTCGTACTCCATCAAAAGTGTAAACATTGATCTCCCAGCATCATCAAAACACAGAGCGGTTTGCTCAGATCTGTCAAGCGATTTGTGGTGTGTGTTTAACAGGCGGAGCCACTGTGGTTACAACGTGCAAGACAAAATTAGCTGCATTTAGAGCTTCAAAAATGAAACAGTTCATGAACATATTAAAGCAAATGCACTGCAGCATTATGATGAAATGTGCAATAAATGTGCAATAAACATCATGTTCAGAAAGACAAATTAACCAGTTCATAATGTTCACTTTGACGTGTAGGCAGACTCAAACAGTTGTGGTGCCTATACTTTTATCTGTTTAAACAAGCATGCACCTGTAAAAGCGTTGAGTGCCATGTTTGAGTTGGAGGAGGTGCAGTGTGTGTTAAGTCAACTAAACTGATAGTCCAGTCAGTCCAGAAAAATGCATTAAGAATTAGTAATCTGCACAGAAATCATCTACACCTTGTAAATGAGTCCTGTTGACCTACTGTACCTGCTCGATCACTGGTATCTGAGATGCCAACTGAAGCAGGAAAGAGGAAGAACAGAAAGACAGGATCTAAAACAGGCTTCAGGGAACGGGTTTGTTTAAAGCCCGAGACACACCAATACACAAAGCTGAGTGTGTTGTTGCCTCTTGTCGGCGGCGTCTCAGGCAGAAAGCTGCGCTTGAACACAGCACAAGGACTAATGGCCCGATATACAGTACTCACAGCTACGCTCTTTCCCGTTCTTCGTTTAGGGGTGACACGAAGTTCGAAATACGTGAGAAGCGAAATACTGTTATCGAAAAGCTGACGCCGCCCACACTGCTGAGAGTGACGGTTAGATGAATGTGCAAATATGTGCAAATATGTGCTGCACGCTTTTCTCTGGATAACATAACAAACATACAACAAAACTGAAAAAACAGCTAGCTTTTTAATAAAGCATAAGAAACGCATAGCAACGTGGAGATGTTTGCACAAGCTCTGCAATTCAGCACTCCAGTAAAGTCACGTCACATTTTTTTTATATTTAGCACTTAAAATCAAGCAGCTTTACCGTCCATCCATCCATCCATCCATCTTCTTCCGCTTATCCGGGGCCGGGTCGCGGGGGCAGCAGTCTAAGCAGAGATGCCCAGACTTCCCTCTCCCTGGCCACTTCCTCCAGCTCTTCCGGGGGGACACCGAGGCGTTCCACGTCCAGGAGGCATCCGGAACAGATGCCCGAGCCACCTCAGCTGACCCCTCTCGATGTGGAGGAGCAGCGGCTCTACTCTGAGCTCCTCCCGAGTGACCGAGCTCCTCACCCTATCTCTAAGGGATCGCCCAGCCACCCTGCGGAGCCACCCTCATTTCGGCCGCCTGAATCCGGGATCTTGTCCTTTCGGTCATGACCCAAAGCTCATGACCATAGGTGAGAGTAGGAACGTAGATTGACTGGTAAATCGAGAGCTTCGCCTTGCGGCTCAGCTCTTTCTTCACCACGACAGACCGGTACATCGACCGCATTACTGCAGAAGCTGCACCGATCCGTCTGTCAATCTCCCGTTCCATCCTTCCCTCACTCGTGAACAAGACCCCAAGATACTTGAACTCCTCCGCTTGAGGCAGGAACTCTCCACCAACCTGAAGTGAGCAAGCCACCTTTTTCCGACTGAGCTTTATCGTATTAAACATAAAAAAGTGTCCGTGACTCGTTTCATTTGAAGTACAACGTCATTTTCTACTATAAACAGCTGTGCGTATGTTTTCACTCACGGACGTCTAACCCCCAACAGAGGAAATTAACCAGAAAAACGTGAAAGAGGGCGGAGCCTCTGAGCACACCTACTTATTACATAATCGCCACGGACCAATGGCAGTACGAAGGTTCAAAGAAAGTTCGCTCTAGCCAGCTGTTTCGAAATCCCAAAACGAACTCCAAAAGAAGATAGTTTTGGCCTGATTTTGTTCATAACAACCTCACATCGGTTAGTTCTTCGATTTCGTTTGAAGTATATCAGGGCCTTAAAGGCGAATGTCAACCAGCACGAGCGTTCGGCGCCTGCATGTATGTAAATATCTGTCAGCAGGTATCAATAGTCTATTCATCACTCAGAAAGGGAAACTACAACTAGGTCTACAGATATACAAACCTTAAACAAAGCAGCTTATCGTTTTGAATATCAATCATGCAGATTTTTGTTTACCCGACTGTGCTACTAGTGCAGATTATTAGGGTCAATGTAAATACAGCTACTGTCTCTCTATGTCATTCACTGCTTACAGCACACAGCCAAAAAAAGGTCTGGTGTATTATTTAGCGTTCTGTTTAGCTGTCAATAAGTGCATGTTAGCAAAGATGTGTGATTATTAAGAGTCTAGTTTAATAACCTCTGACACTGATTTGACTATGTTTGATGGATTCAGCACTTTGGCCAAACAAGGTTGATTTTAACTTGGTCAACCAATGTTGATAATAACACTTGATTTGATTTTTTTTAAATTTGACTAAAAAGCTGTTTTGTGAAGGCATTAAGTGAGAGACTTTGTGAAGGCATTAACCGTGAGACTCATTAAACAGGACAGGAAGAAGCTCTTTCACCTAGAAAATAAACACACGTGCACTAAACCCACTCTTCATCTCAGAAGAAAACCAACCACAGCGGGTTTCAGTTTGACTCAGTAGATGTGAGACGCCAGACATATACTTTTCACTGAACAGTTGAAGACAATGATTCACATGTTTGCTTTGTTCTGTTTGTGCTGGTGGCGTCTGACTGGTAAGTTATCGTTTTCTCTCTCTTTTTTTTGACTTAATATCAGTAACATTCTTCACAGATGTTAAAAGTCATGGAAAATTATGTAGATTCATCCAGTGGAGACTTCAAATCTCAGGCCAGGCCCAGCTTACATGACTTGGGACGGGGCCTGGAAATCTCAATGTTTAAATTCCCTGATATTTGCAGGTTTTTCCTGATAGTGTATCAATGTATAGACTGTAGAGACTCAAGCTAAATTTTGAGCCAGTTGCTCGTGTGGTGTGAGAGTCAGTGGCCGTCCTGAGAAGCGATCAGACACAAGGTGATCGGAAAGCCTTAGAAAACTGTTTAAATAAGAGATACAGTATGAATGTGGAGTGGAAGAAAACCATAAAGAATGATAAAAGGTGCTGAGCATGAGAGGGAGAGCTGTGAAGGCACACGCAACAAGGCAGGCTAAAGAAATGCGCTATATATATATAATTAAAGATATATTTAATATCTTCATTCTTCAATCAGCCTGTATTTCGGTCTTTCGACGCAGGCCACAACAACTTTGCCCGGTTTTTCGGTCCCTGGCCAGACTCATCCAGTCTCTGCAGATGTCTTTTCTCGGAGTCGCCATCGGGTTGCGGGGCGGCCGAGCGGCCTTTTAATGTCTAGTGGCAGCCCGTCCGAACTCCTTAATTAATAATAAAATAATTAAAGATATTTTTTATATATATTTAAAATATTGTATGCTATCAAACATTGAGCATCCTACGAATGCGTGAGCATCATACGAACAGTGGGGTTGGGGTGTGATGTGGGGAACTTGCCATTTTTGTGGGTTTTAATTATTTTAATTAACCCTGAACAACAAAAGCGATATTAATTTATTAGTAAAAAAAATATCGACTGATCTAAATGTCCCATATATAAGAATGTCAAGGTGTTAACATATGCAGGAGTAACTGTAATTGACTTCATAGCTTCATACAATTATTGTGATCTAGATAGCAGATGTTTAAAACTCCATTAATATCATGTTCATATTTCAGAAGTATCAATCTGTGTAAAATCTGTTTGTTCTCCAGATGTGTTTGGTGATTCAGTGTCAGTGATGGAGGGAGATTCTGTTACTCTAAACTCTGGTGTCACTGAAATACGTAAAGACGATGATATACTGTGGAAATATGGAGCTGAAAAATCTCTAATAGCTAAAATGAATAAAAATAAGCAAATCTTCTCCACATATGATGTTCCTGATGGGAGATTCAGAGACAGGCTGAAGCTGGACGATAAAACTGGATCTCTGACCATCACACACACCACAACTGAACATACTGGAGATTATAAACTAGAGATAACTGGAGCGAAAAAATCATCAAAAACATTCAATGTTTCTGTCTATGGTGAGTAGAGACGTCATTTGTCCAAACGATCACATTCTTGTTTTATTAAAGAAATATTCAGCATGAATTAAATTCAATCAACAGCATTTGTGGCACTGGTTATAAAAAAATCCAAATACAAAAAAATTTCTTAATTTTTTTTGTAAAGTAACTCAAGGTTACGTCAATGGGATTTTTGGAGGACTTGAGATTACAATTTTATTAAGGCCCTTCCATTAATTCTTCGGTTAAACATTGTGCATCAGGTTTCTTATGAGGCTGCTGAGAGCGACGAGCCGGTCCCCAATCTTAGCGAGGGGGAGCACAACTTGCCACACTCTGATTCTGCCCCTCACGTCTCTGAGCGGGACAGGGTTTGGGGCGGGTGGTCGACAGCCCCTCCCCTTGAGTGGGGCGAGAAAGGAACTGGACGAACGCTTCCTTGTGTCTCGTCATCTCCCATAATCTGGTGACGACTGTGTTAACCGTGTCTGCACGGCTTAAGTGGGGAGAGTTGGTTTATTTAATGATGCTGCAGACTCTTCTACCTGAAGCATCATCGTATAACCGCGTGCCTTCGCACCCACAATAGTCAAATATGTTGACGTCGAAAGCACAAAGACACGCGATGTTTAAGGTTTCTCACTATGGAGGTCCTCAAAGAAGGAAGAAGCTGCTGAGCAAATGCTGAGCACTGCAGAGCAAGTGGGTGGAGCTTACATCTAGCTGGATGTCTAGAGAGGAGGAGCTAATGTAATTTGGGCCTAATGGGTGGAGCTAGAATATCTAACCACACCCTAACCCTACCCACAACTCTATCCCTCCACCCTATTAGACATCCAGAGAGGTGGAGCTGGACTAATCCCACCCATTGGACGTCCACTCCAATGAGTACCACTTGAAAGAAGGGGAGAGCCCGATGTTGAGGTCCCTCCTAATGGCCACCAGACAGAAATCTGTCCTACAGTTTAGTGTGTTTAGGGTCTGTTCCCATGGCTTGTCTAAAGCCTGTTTTATGCTTCTGCGTCGAATCGACGGCGTACCCCCGCACACCCCTCTGCGTCTCCGCGAACCCCTCTCCGACCCCTCCGCCGTAGCTCGACGTGCACCTCCAAAAAATTGTAACTACGCGTCGAGGCGACGCAGACCGCAAGGGCCCGCTATACCGCCATTTTTAAATTGACCACTGTTTGTTTCAACGATGTCTTCTTTTTCTTCTGCGATTAAACATTTGCAATAAAATCATTTGTTGTTCAACGTTGATTAGCTCCAGCTGCATCAACACTCTCTCTCTTTCGCTCGCCATTGTCGGAAATGAAAAAGCGGAACCGGCGCACGGAACTAAAACAAACTAGCAAAGAGATTCGCGAACCAAACACCCCCCCCCCCCCTAGCGTTATGACAGTGAAATGCACCGCGATGCAACGCAACCCGACGCAGAACCATAAAACGGCCACGACGCCGTAGGAGTGGGAGTTGACGCAGAAGCATAATAAGGCCTTAAGGGTGTGTTCACACTTGTAGTTTGGTTCGATTGGTTCATTTGGTCCAGACCAAAATAAACAAAAAAAAAACCAACCACAGAATCACCGAACCAAAAGATACCAAACCTAAAGGCAAAGGGATTCGTTCACAAACTGATTGGTCTGCTTTTATGACGTATTGTCTATTTTGAGACGGAACTTTCCGATTATCCAAGCCTATGCTGCGTGCTGGGATAAATGCACTCTTTGTGTGTGTGTATTCTGCATGTGATGGTATTCTGACCAGCTGAGAACTCGTGAAGAGCTCATAAAATGTGTAAAGGAGTCAAACCAGCGGCAGAAATCCCTCCTTCACACACAAACAAAGATCTGCTGTTAGGAGACGTGGTTCTGATGTGTCGAAATGTGATGGGCAACATTACGACTATACAAAAAGAAACAGGTATGCTTGAGCATTCTGTCCTTTTGGGGTCTCATACGCAAGGACAGCTTGCTTTTCTCCCAAACACACAAAGCAAAACTAGTGTGTGTATTCAGGCATGGGCCGTGAACACGGAGGCATGCACACATCGTTTACCTTGAGTGTATAGTGTACCTTTTCTCTTTTCGCTGTAGATGCAAATACATGCAAGCAGGAAACTAATTCCTGACAATAGAATGACAGAATTAATGAATCACACGCAGAACAGTCTCTGACGACAAAGAAACCTGAAAGGCGCAACTGTTGCACATCTATTTCTGACCAGCAACGCATTCCAATGGCGTCACCGTCAGAGGTTCAAGCTTAAGGCCGATTTCATTCAAGTGTTCCCATCGCGCTACAATCAGCACATCATAGACAGAAGCTTTGGAAAGGGAATCACTCAGTTGTTTTGATGCGCTGCTCGCTTTAAACTGTAGAAATGATAAAACGGCGCAATTATGTCCCACAGTCCAGATGGAACCATGGCGGTCCACCATTTAAATACCACTGCCATCTTGAGCTGGACATAAGATTGTTGTGTAGATTTATCAATACTTCTCTTTATTCTCTCATGTTTTCCAGCTCGTCTGCCTGTTCCTGTCATCATCAGTAACTCTTCACACTGTTCTTCATCATCATCTTCATCAAATTGTTCACTGGTGTGTTCATCAGTGTTGAAAGTGTGTGATGCGACTCTCTCCTGGTACGCAGGAATCAGTGTGTTGTCCAGCATCAGTGTGTGTGATCTCAGCATCAGTCTCTCTCTACCTCTGGAGGTGGAATATCAGGATAAAAACACCTACAGCTGTGTGCTGAACAATCCCATCAGCAACCAGACCACACATCTGGACATCAACACACTCTGCCACACATGTGCAGGTACCACAGCACTGATCATATATGTGTGTATTCACTGACCTGATCTCTGTCTTCTGTTGTAGATCACACTGATGCGTTCACTAATGTCTCTCTTTTCCTCTCCTTCAGTTCCTCCAGTGTCAGTGTCTCTGATAGTGTGGATCTCTGCTGTTGCTGCTGCTGGATCTCTGATGATTATAGTTGCAGTCGTGATCTGCTGTATCTGCAGGAAACGTAAAAGATTAGGTCAGGAGATCAAACAATTAATGCATATGTTAAAATATGTATATTTTATAAGGCACCAATTTCAATACTAGCTTGAAAACGTTGTTGTTTTAACATGTATGGATTATGTTATTGTTAATGCAGTTCTGACCAAGGAGAAAGACATGAATGATTCTGCATTGTGTAAACCAACAAGACGAAAAAAGGTAAGATCATTCTGTGTTGCAGAAGTTGTTGCAGTCCGTTAATCTGTTAATCAGTTGAAATCTGTTAATCAGTTGAAATCTGTTAGAATTTATGTGTTCAATATGCACCAGACGGTCAGTGAACAGATGTGGATGGACAACCTTGTTAATTATTACCTTCAGGAGGAAACTGAAGGTAATAAAAAAAACTGGCATGGCAGTATGCCAGCAAAAAAATGAGTCAGTTACACAGTACAGTTATACACTTTCATAGACGTAATCACATTAAGTTGCTCAAGCAAGTGGCAAAATGTTTAAACGTACTTTTCTAAAGATAAAATCACCAACATTTTAAATTAAAACTTACAATTGACAAAAACATTTTCTTCTGCATTTAAATCTTTATTTAAGAAATCCTGCACATCATAAAGAAATTGTTTTTCCACCTCCACGAAGAGTGCAGTCCATTATTCGGCCTTGTTGATGTAGCCTAAAGTGTAGTTTTCCTTGCTTTACACCAGGCTTAAAGTGAAAAGATGACTGTGAAAAATAGTAGTATAATATAATTTAATGTATTTATGGTGAGATTACTACAGTTTCATGTCAATCCGTGTTCAGTTTGAACACAAACCATGCACTGTCACTTTAATTCAGCGCGTGCATAACAGCAAAAATAATAGACTGTGCGGAAACGCTCATGCAGTGTGAACGGCTTAAACATGTTAAAGGGGTGGTATAATGCTCTTTTCACAAGATGTAAAATAAGTATTTAATGTCCCTAGAGTGTGTATGTAAAGTTTTAGCTCAAAATGCCGCTCAGATATTTTTATATAGCATGTTAAAGTTGTCACTTTTTGAGGGTGAGCAAAAACGCACCGTTTTTGTGTCTGTTCCTTTAAATGCAAATGAGCTGCTGCTCCCAAGCACAGAGGGCGGAGCTTCAACAGCTTCTGTCCTGAAAATTTCAAAAGCGTTTAGCCTTTTATGTTCAAACAACATTTCTGAATGATTACTTGATGAATTTAAGTAGCTTATGTGTAGTTATCTTCTAGTCATTGATTCGAATATTCTGTCTTGATTATAATTATAAATCGCGTTCCCGGGGGTGGGGTTTATGTACATTTTAGGGTTCACTAACCCGGGAGGAATGTCGTGTAGTCCCTACCAGCTGTTTGTTGTAGTCCTTAAAAAGCCATTTCTTTAAAAGCAAATATCTCCCTTTGCTTTGAACTTTGAGCGTCGTAACTTTGCAGATGTTGTTTGTGAAAATCATAATCAACCACTCCTTTAACGGAAAACGGAGTAGGCCTATAACACAGGCGTAACTGTCACCAACATTCTGCCTTCCACCACCTTTTGTATTTCCCGGAAGAAAGTTTATCTCCATCGTGGGTAACGGTAGACTGTCGTGTTTGTCGTGGTCGGGGAGACTGTAACCACCGTTGGCAATACAACAAGAGATCAAACTTATGCAAATTATGGGTAATACCCAAAGGTTAGGTGACCTATAGGCTACAATCAATTACAATGTTCAAATCTTAAAAACTATGCCCAGTCAAATAAATGATTTTACAGAAACTTTAATAGGGTCTCGTGAAACCTACATAAAAGTATTTCAAATGTTGCCCTTGATTGACTGTATATTTTTCCTTGCAGAAATCAAAGGAGGCCGTGTATGGAAATATCACCCCAAAACGGTGATCAAAAAACAACATCTCTGCCAGAATGGGTTTCTTCTGACTCTGTTTTGCTTTCACTTTTTGTTTTGCACATGCACTCTCATAAGCACTATTGTTACATCTGAAATTGCGTTGCTGTGTAGTTTAATTTAGTGGTGCACACACAGCACAGCATTCACTCAGAAACTTACTAAATGTTCTATTTTTAGCTTAAAGGGGTCATGACATGTTTTTTTATATTTTATTATTATGTTCCCTTAGGTGCAATTATAGTATTACTATAGTTTTTTTTACAAAAAACTTTTAAAATGTAGTGATTTATGACCTTTTCCCACCCTGTTTCTCATCCTCTGATTCAAACAGTCTGTTTTGGGGGTGTTTCCCCTTTAAGAGTTCAGTGTTAACGCCCACTGTTATGATTGGCTAACGTCAGTGCCTATGCATCAATTATTAACGCCCCCAGCCAGAACATTTGCGGATTCTGCGTATTTAAAAAGTAGTTTAAAGTTTTAAATACATTACTACATAATACATACATTACATTACTTACAGTTTGCGTCGTCGTTGTTGAGCCCAGAATAGTCGGCACGGACTTATCTTTGAGCAACAGTTTTCTGGCAAAGCCAGTGTAACGGAGGCCAGCTAGTAGTCGCTGTGCGAGTAAACCTCACTCCTCTGATCTCAATAGGCGCTCTGGCGACAGACGCTAGAGGCTGCAGTCTTTAGCCTCCTTGTTAGAGTGCCTGACTCTCATGCCGGAGACCCGGGTTCGAGACCCGCACGTAGCGTGGTGAGAAGGACCCGGGTGGAGGGGTTACATTGGTGCCGTGACCCGGATGGGAGTGAGGTTTAGGGGGGTGAGTGTAACGGAGGCCAGCTAGTAGTCGCTGTGCGAGTAAACCTCACTCCTCTGATCTCAATAGGCGCTCTGGCGACAGACGCTAGAGGCTGCAGTCTTTAGCCTCCTTGTTAGAGTGCCTGACTCTCATGCCGGAGACCCGGGTTCGAGACCCGCACGTAGCGTGGTGAGAAGGACCCGGGTGGAGGGGTTACATTGGTGCCGTGACCCGGATGGGAGTGAGGTTTAGGGGGGGTGAGTGTAACGGAGGCCAGCTAGTAGTCGCTGTGCGAGTAAACCTCACTCCTCTGATCTCAATAGGCGCTCTGGCGACTGACGCTAGAGGCTGCAGTCTTTAGCCTCCTTGTTAGAGTGCCTGACTCTCATGCCGGAGACCCGGGTTCGAGACCCGCACGTAGCGTGGTGAGAAGGAACCGGGTGGAGGGGTTACACCAGCATAATTTTGGGATTTGTTCTCAAAACAGTCATCCTTCAAATGTATAGAACAAACGCTTAAACTAACACTGCCGTGACTGAGATGTCCGCAAAAAATAAAGTGCATCCATTTTCCCCTGACGACTGGATCTTTCGCAACGTATTCAAAGATGTTGTTTGTCCACAGCCAGGAACAGCACATCTGCGGCATCGTAATTTCCCTGTACACAGACCCACTCGCTGTCCGTCGATTGAACACTTGTGAGGCGCGCAGCGCGCGGGGCGCAACAGTGATACGAAATGAGCGTAGTTGTCTTGCGCTTTAAGCGTAACTGTCTTCTGCTGGAGGCGGTCATTTGCAAACGCTGGTACGTCACTTCGTACCGTGACGTCACTTCTTACCATGAATCCAGAACGAGCTGTATAGAGTGCCGAAGTTATGACGTCACTTTGTAGGCCAAAACGCGGAAGTGAGTTAGCATTTTAGCACTTCCGGTTCCCTCGCCCTAAAGTCTATGGGTTTTTTTAATGGGTTTTTGCTAAATCGCCTGAAATAAGGTCTGTGGTTAACAAGGCCTCTAAATATTTTCACGTTTTGATCTATGACATAAAACACACCAGTTATAACCTGCTTGTGATTTTTTAAAACTTTATTGTGACTTAAAAACGGTGGTTGCTAAGAAGTTGCTAAAAGGGACTACATCCTTTGGCGGGGACGTTTAGACGTCATCATAACAAACCCGCGTTTCAGCCTCACGTTCTTTATTTCTCTGGAGAGACTGTTCGACAATGGTGTTTTGTTTTGTCCCGAGATGCAACCACAAGTCGTTGAATGAAAGATGCTCATTTTTTTCTGGCGAATTAGCTAATGGTATGCAAACATACAATCAAACATAATACAGTGAAAGGTAATCTTTATTAAAGTTTATTTGGGGCACAGTGATCTGGCATAATAATCTTAAATCACAAAGAAAATAATATTAAGGTTTATATAAACTAACAAAATAATAAACGAATAAATAAAACATTAACAAAAGATAAAACGATCTCAGAGAGGCACGCATAAACAAAATTATTTTCTAACATTTTTGGAAAAAACGAATCGGCAATATTTCTCATGAAAAAGTGGATAAGTTCGCTTGATGATGACGTTGATCCGCGACCATGGTCAGAGTGGTGTGCTGTAGTCCATTTATAGCCTACCGTTAGCATTTTATATCTGACGGCTTTATTTAGGCTTCAAAATGTATACATTTTGGATTAACTTGTAAAGATTATCTTGATAGACAAAACGTGTAAGGGACACAACTCTTTGTTGAACACAGATCTTATTTTTGGCGATTTTCCAAAAGTCTATGGGGAAAATGCATAGCTTTTCGATCGAGGGAACTATTGCGCTGCTAACTTCCGGGTTGGCCTACAAAGTGACGTCATAACTTCGGCACTCTATTTAGAGCTTGATTAAATAAATGATTCATTTATAATGGGGAGGACGTCTTAAGCTATGAAACTTGCAGGACGTTTTAATGGTACAAAGACCTCTTATATATCAAAAGATCAAGGCAAATTTGGTTTCTCATGTCATGACCCCTTTAACACACATGGAAACTTTATAAAAAATTTTATCTCACCATTCACTGTTCTGGATCACTTGGTCTCTACTCCTGTTTAAATGGATAATTGAACATGAAATGCATAGTTTAATAATGCACACGTCGCTCTCTAGTGTCCAATTCATAACATCACATCTCTAATAATAGTGCTACTTTTACCCGAGACAGTGAGCTATAAATAAATATTTCTGTTCTCACAGAGGAAGATCTGAAAATATGAATGGGCGCTTTCGCTTTCTTCATGAAGTTTCAAAACCTCTGTGAATCATTTGGTTCGAACAATCAGACTGCCAATACAATTTTTTTTTTTTTTTTTTTTTTTTTTTTTTTTGCTGTCAAAGTCACATGATTTCAATCAACTGCTTGCGTTACGTCATAATAACTGTTCGGAAGTTTCAATGGTTTGCCGCTAGGAGGTTGTCCACATGATTTTTACCTGATCACGGATCGATTTGATACATTTCTAGACATTTAATTACACATTTGTATAATAAAAAGAAAGAGCTGTAGGCTAGTTAAAAGTCTCGTATTGGTCTGGTTAACCAATCTCTCCATAAAACAAACAAAACAAGTCCTACAATTTGGTAAAATAACACATATTAAAAATACACTTTTTATTTTATGCTACTATATGATTTGCTAATTGCCTTTACACCTCCAATAAAACGTTTACAATGGGTTTGTAAAAGGTGTTTTATGCATGTTTGGTCTGAATTTGTGTTGTATTTACACAGTTGTGACCAGCAGGGGTCGCCAGCGTGTGGAGATTCGAGCGATTCGAAACAGTGAATCGTTTTTTTGAAGCAATGGTTCAATTGATTCAAAGTTTCGAAAAGCTTCGTTTCTCCCATCAATATAATGAAGTAATAATAAGACTAACTGATCACTAACCTAACCCTGCCTCCGTGTGCTTGTTTATAATAATAATAATAATGATAAAAATAAACTCAATTAAACACAGATTACTTTAGTTTATTAGAATAAAAATAGCCTACATATTTTTACAGAGAGTTGCTGCGGTTATAATAAAAATCACCCAAGAAGAACAGCAACACATTCCTGCTAGGACCAGAAGACAGACCTGAAGCAGTAATGATAAATATATAGTTATTGTTATTAGCCTACAGATTGACTGGTCTTTGACTCACATTTACTGTCATCACTCTCATTCTCGATATTGAGTGGCGCCATCTGGTGGGTTTTAAATAACAGCAGCTAAAACAGTATTACAGCACAACAATGCAACAGGTTTTTTTAAGACTAAAAAAGAGTTATATGACATAATGTGAAAATTGTGTCACTTGATGTGAAGGTGCAAGAGATGATCTCAGTTATGTTTTAACACTGAGTCAGAGCTCACGTTTTCATTTATTTGATCGGTTTAACTAAATATTAAACTGTATTTTGACATCCTCAAAGGAAAATGCTGTGAATTACTAAATGAAAAGAACATTATTGATTCACTCATCAGACAAACGTTATCGAATATAATGAATGATCGTATGCAATTTAATCAACGTCATATAAACCACATCCTAATTCACACCCACATACAATCAGATAGTATTCACTGCATGTTCGATAAACCACAATAACAACAGTTTCTCAGTTTCCAGCTGTTTTTGTGTGTTCTGTGGCATTCAGGACTATTATGTTGAAGTTTATCAAGGACTTTTAGTTTGAAATATCTCACTTCCTGTGTTTTCTTCCTGTTAATCTGTTCCTGTATTTCCCATTTCACTCACTGACTGGTGTCTTGTTTATTCTGTGTGTAAATATAGTTTTAGTCCTGTGGTTTATCTGAGCACCCGTGTCACAGTGTGTGTGTGTGTGTGTGTGTTTTTTACCCAATTTTTGAAATTAGATACGCTTCAACTCTCTCCTTCCAACCAAGCTGTGACAGACAGGTGGAAATTTGAACGAAAAGAAAAAGAAACACAGTCTAAACTTTTGAACAGTTAATTGTGTTCCTGTTTCTCTCCCTCTGTGTCAAACAGTTGCTCAGCATTTTTCTCCAGTAGATTAAAGTGTCTAAAAGCTGATAGTATCAGGACAGGAAGAAGCCCTTCACCTGCAAGCTAAACACACATGCACTGAACACACACTCTCTCCAGCAAGATGTTTGTCCACCCAGCAGACAAAACCACATTTCTGTAGAAAACCGACCGCAGCAGTTTCAGTTTGACTCAGAAGATGAACGACAGTGGCACTGTGACGTGGCAGACGATTTTATCTATATGCTTTGGGTTTTTCCATCTACTAAAAATTTGAGAAGAATATACATAATTTTAAAATTCCTAGGTTTTCTGGCATTTCCAGAAAAGTTGCAAATAAAGTCAAAAATCTTTCATTTGTTAATTCTCCTTTAACATTGATGCAAAGAGGAGATTCAGTCGGATGATTTAAGTCAAATTCATAACAGTAGACAATTAAATAATAAATGATGAATAAAATTAATTCATCCATAATCAGGATTAAAAGTTTCATAAAGAAACGTAAAATGAACAGTTAAAATGACTTATAATTCAAAACACATATTGAGCAGGCACTAAAGACACAAACACATCTTCCATGTTTTCACACTCTGAGGTGTTAGCCAGTACACTGCAAGATGACATTCGTTCACCACTTTATTCTGAGACATTGGAGCATTTGTGGTCTGTCTATCGGAAACGTACAGTCTTTTGCCCTCTTCTAAACAGTAAGTACAAAAGTTCACCATAAGTCAATCAGCTACATTTGAGGCATAAAGATTAATAAAAGAAAAGTATTAAACATACATTTCAAATTATAATAATGGTAAACACCTCAAAATTATAGTAATGAGATACACAACATGATAATAATGATTTCTTAAAATATGACATTTGATTAAATTTTCATTTTTCATCAACCTTCATTTAACTGACAAAAGTACAAAGAGGGAGGGTCCGAAAACCAGTCAGTATCTGGTGTGACCACCATTAGCCTCACGCAGTGCAACACATCTCCTTCGCATAGAGTTGATCAGGTCGTATACGCCGATCCAGAGCATCCCAAACATGCTCAATGGCTGACATGTCCGGTGAGTATGCTGGCAATGCAAGAACTGGGATGTTTTCAGCTTCCAGGGATTGTGTACAGATCTTTGCAACATGGGGCCGTGCATTAGCATGAGCAACATGAGGTGATGATCATGGAGGAATGGCACAACAATGGGCCTCAGGATCTCATCACGGTATCTCTGTGCATTCAAAATGCCATCAATAAAACGCACCTGTGTTTGTTATCCATAACATACGCCTGCCCATACCATAACCCCACCGCCACCATGGGCCACTCGATCCACAACGTTGACAACAGCAAACCGCTCACCCACACGACGTCACACACGCTGTCTGCCATCTGCCCTGTACAGTGAAGACCGGGATTCATCCGTGAAGAGAACACCTCTCCAAAGTGCCAGACGCCATCGAATGTGAGCACTTGCCCACTCAAGTCGGTTACGACGGCGAACTGCAGTCAGGTCTGAGACTTCCCTGAGACGGTTTCTGACAGTTTGTGCTGAAATTCTTTGGTTTGCAAACCGATTGTTGCAGTCGCTGTCCGGGTGGCTGGTCTCAGATGATCTTGGAGGTGAAGATGCTGGATCTGGAGGTCCTGGGCTGGTGTGGTTTCACGTGGTCTGCGGTTTTGAGGCACAGTTGGATGTACTGCCAAATTTTCCGAAACGCCTTTGGAGACGGCTTATGGTAAAGAAATGAACATTCAATTCACGGGCAACAGCTCTGGTGGACATTCCTGCAGTCAGCATGCCAATCGCACGCTCCCTCAATACTTGCGACATCTGTGGCATTGTGCTGTGTGATAAAACTGCACATTTTAGAGTGGCCTTTTATTATGGCCAGCCTAAGGCACACCTGTGCAATAATCATGCTGTCTAATCAGCATCTTGATATGCCACACCTGTGAGGTGGATGGATTATCTCGGCAAAGGAGAAGTGCTCACTGACAGATTTAGACAGATTTGTGAACAATATTTGAGAGAAATAGGCCTTTTGTGTACATAGAAATAGTCTTAGATCTTTGAGTTCAGCTCATGAAAAATGGAGGCAAAAAACAAAAGTGTTGCGTTTATAATTTTATTCAGTGTACGATACCCTTTCCTATTACCACCTACTTATTGTGGGCTGTTTCAAAACAGTTTAACTTGGATGTTTTCTGTTGAAAGAGGTGTTAGTGAGGCCAGCAGGGGCGCTCTCACCCTGTGGTCTCTGTGGGTCCTAACACCCCAGTATAGTGATGGGGACACTATAGTCAAAAGAGTACCGTCCTTCGGATGAGACGTTAAAACGAGGTCCTGACTCTCGATTTTTAATCTGGCCAAATTTGCCCCTTGGCCTCTGTCCATCATGGCCTCCTAATCTTCCCCATATATATATATATATACACACAGGTCCTTCTCAAAAAATTTGCATGTTGTGATAAAGTTCATTATTGTCCATAATGTAATGATAAAAATTAAACTTTCATATATTTTAGATTCATTGCACACCAACTGAAATATTTCAGGTCTTTTATTGATTTAAAACTGATGATTTTGGCATACAGCTCATGAAAACCCAAAATTCCTATCTCAAAAAATTAGCATATCATGAAAAGGTTCTCTACACAAGCTATTAACCTAATCATCTGAATCAACTAATTAACTCTAAATACCTGCAAAAGATTTGAAAAGACCTGAAAAGGCTTTTAAAGACCTGAAAAGGCTTTTAAAAACTCCCAGCCTGGTTCATTACTCAAAACCGCAATCATGGGTAAGACTGCCGACCTGACTGCTGTCCAGAAGACCATCAGTGACACCCTCAAGCAAGAGGGTAAGACACAGAAAGAAATTTCTGAACGAATAGGCTGTTCCCAGAGTGCTGTATCAAGGCACCTCAGTGGAAAGTCTGTGGGAAGGAAAAAGTGTGGCAAAAAAACGCTGCACAACGAGAAGAGGTCCCTGAGGAAGATTGTGGAGAAGGACCGATTCCAGACCTTGGGGGACCTGTGGAAGCAGTGGACTGAGTCTGGAGTAGAAACATCCAGAGCCACCGTGCACAGGCGTGTGCAGGACATGGGCTACAGGTGCCGCATTCCCCAGGTCAAGCCACTTTTGAACCAGAAACAGCGAAGAGAAGCAGCACTGGACTGTTGCTCAGTGGTCCAAAGTACTTTTTTCGGATGAAAGCAAATTTTGCATGTCATTTAGAAATCAAGTTGCCAGAGTCTGGAGGAAGACTGGGGAGAAGGAAATGCCAAAATGCCTGAAGTCCAGTGTCAAGTACCCACAGTCAGTGATGGTCTGGGGTGCCATGTCAGCTGCTGGTATTGGTCCACTGTGTTTTATCAAGGGCAGGGTCAATGCAGCTAGCTATCAGGAGATTTTGGAGCACTTCATGCTTCCATCTGCTGAAAAGCTTTATGGAGATGAAGATTTCATTTTTCAGCACGACCTGGCACCTGCTCACAGTGCCAAAACCACTGGTAAATGGTTTACTGACCAAGGTATTACTGTGCTCAATTGGCCTGCCAACTCTCCTGAACCCCATAGAGAATCTGTGGGATATTATGAAGAGAAAGTTGAGAGACGCAAGACCCAACACTCTGGATGAGCTTAAGGCCGCTATCGAAGCATCCTGGGCCTCCAGAACACCTCAGCAGTGCCACAGGCTGATCGCCTCCATGCCACGCCGCATTGAAGCAGTCATTTCTGCAAAAGGATTCCCGACCAAGTATTGAGTGCATAACTGAACATAATTATTTCAAGGTTGACTTTTTTTGTATGAAAAACCCTTTTCTTTTATTGGTCGGATGAAATATGCTAATTTTGGGTTTTCATGAGCTGTATGCCAAAATCATCAGTATTAAAACAATAAAAGACCTGAAATATTTCAGTCACTGGGGGGGCGGTACCTATTCAAAAGGTACTAATATGTACTATTTCGGTAGTAATATGTACATTTTGGGCACTTATATGTACATTTACGATACTTATATACACCCCTAAAGGAATAATTAACTTTAAAATCAGACAGGTGATGGACACCATTGACTTCCATAGTGTGACATTTTTTTATTAGATTTTTTAAATAAATTTTTTTCTATGGAAGTCATTGGGGTACATCAACTGTTTGGTTTACTGACATTCTTCAAAATATCTTCTTTTGTGTTCAGCAGAAGAAAGGAATTCATTACAGGTTTGAAACAACTTGAGGGGTGAGTAGTAAATGATGACAGAACATATTCCTTTACGGGGTTATAATAAGGTACCTTTTTGAAAGTGTACCACCCCAGAGTGACCGCTTTTGTACCTTTTTTTTCTGAGAGTACCTTACAAATGACAAAAATAAGGAATATTTAACCATTAAGAATGGTTAAAGTCAATTAACAATAGCAGTATATATATGCAAACGCTGGGGGTTGTGAAGTAGGAGGGGTCAAACTGTGTCGTGGGAGGTTTCACACACCACATCAGCACTTCTGCTGTATGTTTTAGCAGGAAGTTTTATTAGATCAGACTCAGAACTAGAACATGTTGCACATGTTTGTTTTTCTGTTCCATGCTGGTGGAGATCTGATCGGTGAGTTATAAAAACATTTTTCATGGCTTAACTTTTTTTTCCCCCCCATTTTTAGAGTGTCAAACTTTTCAAATGAGATTATTTTCATCTGTTGTTATGTATCGATGAATCATGAATATTGTGAAATCTACTAACTTTAAATTCAGTCCTCAGGCAATCCGTAAGCGCTTCTGCAATGTTTTTCTCTGTCTGCTTGATCCCGGTCTCTCTGTTACGGTAGCAGATGGCAGTTCTACAGTAGCAGTTTATGAAATATATTTGACATTTTATTTTTTCTTATCTGAGTCAAAGGATTGGTTGCAATAGTTAAGTGATCCAATCAAAGCTAATTGTTTTTTGCATGTAAATGATAAAATCTACAGCTGATTTCAGGCTTTGTAAACCATCAGAAACTTTAATTTGTGTAAAAATCTGTTTGTTCATCAGGTGTGTTTGTGGATTCAGTGTCAGTGATGGAGGGGAGATTTCTGTTACTCTAAACACTGGTGTTACTGAAATACGTAAAGACGATGATATACTGTGGAAATATGCCGAAAAATTTCTAATAGCTAAAATGAATAAAAAATAAACAAATTTTCGCCACATATGATGTTCCTGATGGAGATTCAGAGACAGACTGAAGCTGGACGATAAAACTGGATATCTGACCATCACAAACACCACAACTGAACATACTGGAGATTATAAACTAGAGATTAACTGGAGTGAAACTAACATCAACAACATTCAATGTTTCTGTCTATGGTGAGACGTAATTTATCTAAATCATGCACATTTTCTATTTTGCATATTCATACATTAAATAATTGTATAGTTCGAAATGACAGACATATTCAGTGACCAATGAACACACTAAACACTCACTCAACACAAAGTATACTACACAGATTCTCCTACAATTCACAACACCTAAACTAGACTGAGAATGTATCGTGTTTCTCTTTATTCTCTCATGTTTTCCAGCTCGTCTCCCTGTTCCTGTCATCATCAGTAACTCTTCACAATGTTCTTCATCATCGTCTTCATCAAAATTGTTCACTGGTGTGTTCATCAGTGTTGAAAGGTGTGTGATGCGACTCTCTCCTGGTACGCAGGAATCAGTGTGTTGTCCAAGCATCAGTGTGTGTGATCTCAGCATCAGTCTCTCTCTACCTCTGGAGGTGGAATATCAGGATAAAAACACCTACAGCTGTGTGCTGAACAATCCCATCAGCAACCAGACCACACATCTGGACATCCACACACTCTGCCACACATGTGCAGGTACCACGAGTACTGATCATATATGTGTGTATTTACTGACCCGATCTCTGGTCTTCTGTTGTACATCAGACTGATGCGTTCACTCATAATGTCTCTATTATTATAGAACTGGACACACTCTCTCCATCAGTTCCTCCAGTTCTCAGTGTCTCTGATAGTGTTGATCTCTGCTGGATCTCTGATTGTTGCAGGATTTGGGATATTTTGCATCTACAGGAAAATATAGAACAATAGACAAAGACGGCAAGTATTACTGCTTTTAAATAATATTTTGAAAATATGCTCTAACCAGTCAACTGATTTGATCATTTAATATAAAAATATTCTCATAATTTTGTAGTTAAACTTTATACAAAACCAAACTAATGTGTGTACTTATTCTCTGTAGAATACATTCATATCATAATGCACGTCTATTTCTATATAATGACACTCCGAACGTCGCTCGGCTCACAGATTCTGCATTTCTCAAACTGCATCACAGCATTCAAAAACTTGAAACAGCTTTCTCAATTTTATGAACTATATATGCTGGCGCTCAAATTTTAAATCTAAATTAATGATGATTTTGAGCTTGTTGAGCCTAAAAGCTGAATTAAATACAAAGAATGTAAAAGACTTTACTTTTGTCAAACATCCCATTTGGTTTGATTTATGTGTAAAGAGATGACTAAAAATGATATGACGAACATTTTTTAAGGAAACTTTCTGTGAGGGTAAAATTCAATTTGTTAATGCCATTTTTAAAAACTGCAGTGTTAAACATTTATTTATTTAAGTTTGAAAGCCCTAATAATAACATTATTGTGAAGAGCCATCTTTTTAAGATTGAATTTTGCGATTGTAATGCATCTCTTCTTGTTCAAACAGTTGAGACTTGTGGAAGATGAGATCACTTACGCTGAGACAACATTCGACAACAGAAGAGCACAGAAAACGGTGGAGAATTTTATAGTTAATTTGGTTGAGAATTTGTACAATTTCAGCAGAGAATCAGATGTAGATCAGCGTGCGGCGGCGTTTGATTTTGTCTTTTATAATATAGAAGCCCGTTTCCACCACATAAGAAAAAAAAATATGGTCTGGAAATTATTATAAGAAAAAATTCAAAATTATGACTTAAAAAAAGTAAAAAAAATATCACATACAAAGTTGAAATTGTGACTGTCGAAATTACAGTATGGCTATGACATGCTAGTTTTTACTTTTTTATTTTTTTTTATTTTTAACGTCATGATATTCACTTTCTATGTCAACATTTTTACTTATGTCTAAACTATGATTTACCAGAGCATTTTTTTCTTATTGTGGTGGACATGGGCTTCCATATTTTAATGATCTATCATATAAAATCTCAAACACAACAGCACCTTCAGATGTTTATAAAAGTCTTGTTACTACGTAAAAAAAACAAAACATAAACCACATTTATTATTATTATTATTATATCTTGTCTTATGCATTTTTTCACAGAAAGTTGAAGAGGAGGGTTGTGTGGATTATGCACCAATCGCAACGAGAAGCTGAGCAAACGATTTGCAAGCTGAAGGACTGAGCGTTTCTCTAGAGAAGAAACACATGCTCGTTGCGGCGAGGGTTAAAACGCAAGCAGACTATCTAAGAGGAAAAAGTGTGCGCACAGCATATTCTATTCAACACAGTATATTTCAGTTGCCCTCAAAAATAGCAACGGGCAAACAGACCAGGACGCCCATGGGCTCACAAATGCATTTGCTATATAAAACAACGTGGAGCAGGACGTGTAAATGATCACTGCGTCGGGGCTGAATCTTGCATTGCACCGTGTGTATGATAGGGCCCTTAGTCAATGGTTGAGTTTTGGGATTTGGGATGTTTCATCACAGCAGATGTGCAGTAGGATCATCCTGAAGGGGTTTAAAGAATGACTAACAATGGATTAATTCAAAGATCTCATAAAAACGTCAAAGGTGAAGGGTCTGGTTGTGTTTACTGCTCCTATGGAACTCACCACCCCCTTCACTCTCCATAACATTTTATTTCAAGACCCAAAACATATCAGTTTGATATGTATTTTCAATAATGTGGCTGCATGTGGCCTTATGTGTGTGCATTATATGCATAATCGTAATGTAAAGCAACCTTGAGCAAAGCAAAGTTTTTGGACGTTTAACAAATGATGTTACAAGTATCCATTCGAGTGTTTTCATCGTTTTACTCTTACAGTGCAAAAATGTCGATAAACTAAAGGAACGGACACCTTGCTGTGGTTCTCAGTTATATATGTCAGTGCAGAAATGTGGTTTGATCTGCTGTGTAGGTGAACAGCTTGTTCATGAGAATGTTTCTTCTGCTGGACGTGTGTGTTTGATGTCAGCTTGTGATCGTCTCTCTCTGAGGGTGTGAATAGTGTGGCTGTCAATAGCCTGTGGTTGAATGTGTTTTTTTCCATTCCTGCTCACATGAAACCATTTTAACTTCTGCTCAACACTTTTACAGCACACCGGGTGATACTGAACCCATCAATGCTGATGTTCGACAAAAAGGGTCTCAAATCAAACAGATATAGAAATTTGAAAATATATACCTTGTGTGCATATGCATCATGATCTTATATACTCATGCAGTGACCGTGGCAGTTTAAGCAGTGCTGGTTGCAGTAGTTAGTTTCCAGCTGTATCACTTCTCTTCTAAGAAAAACTGTTCTTGAGACCTTTTTTTTTCGTATAAAGGTCATCCTGTTTTTTTTTCTGCCAATGTTTTTGGTCATTATTTTAAGAATAAATGCAAGGTATGATTTACAATTTATGTTTTATGTTTGTTAATAATTGACTTCTTTTTCATCAGTTTTTAGGAGAAAACTAACTAACACTGCTAACAGACTTTTTTTTTAGAAGCATAACGGCTCCTGTCCACGTGGTAAACACTGTACAATAAGGTAAAACAAATAAGGTCAAAACATAGATACAAT